>PITA01024686.1:0-25781 GCA_004023965.1 Spilogale gracilis | reverse complement strand
ATCTCCACACTGTTTTCCAAAGCGGCTGTACCAGTTTACATTCCCACCAACAGTGTAAGAGGGTTCCCCTTTCTCCGCAGCCTCTCCAACACTTGTTGTTTTCTGTCTTGTTAATTTTGGCCATTCTGACTGGTGTAAGGTGGTATCTTAGAGTGGTTTTGATTTGAATTTCCCTGATAGCTAGTGACGTTGAACATTTAGTGAAACGAACATTTTGTGCTTGGCAGCTGATCCATGATCCTGAATGGCCTGTGATGCCTTTTCGTTGGGGGAATGGACCAGCTTCACACAGGTGGTCAGAATCAGATCTATCCTTGTCCTCCCTTGGCTGTGTATTTTCTTTCACTCTGGCAAGCCCAAGTGTTCTATATTTCTGGAAATACCTCCCTGTATGTAATAGAATATAGAATTGTTAGTGCTTACTTTTCCTAATTTCCCCCCTTCTGGGCTTTCGCTGTGTCATTGCATTAGTGTGCTGGTGCTTTAGGCTGTGCCTCAGGGCATGTCTGCTCTTAGAATCCTTTGGGGTGTTTGGGGTGTGGATTGAGAAAGGGAACAAAGTCATAAGCCAGCTGCAGGTTTTCTCCCATAGCCCACAGAGCAGCTGAATCTCGCGGTTGTCATTTTTTTTTTTTTTTTTTTAAGATTTTATTTATTTGACAGAGAGAAACACAGCCAGAGAGGGAACACAAGAAGGGGGAGTGAGAGAGGGAGAAGCAGGCTTCCCACCGAGCAGGGAGCCCGATGTGGGACTCGATCCCGGGTCTCCAGGATCATGACCCAAGCCGAAGGCAGTTGCTTAACCAACTGAGCCACCCAGGCGCCCCCCGCGGTTGTCATTTTTGTCCTCTGTTTCTAATGCAGTAACTACTGCTCTACAGGGAAAGAGCACACACTGTGGTGTGTCTGCCTCCTGGGGCTGTTTCTCAGGGAGAATTGGGAGCAGGAGCTAAAACGGACTCCCAGACGCATCTCTAGGAACCCTTAGAAGTTGGTGCGTTACCCTCTCCCCAGATCCTTGCACTGACCTCTTGTTGTTAAATTTAAGCCTGCATGTTGTCCATCCACTTTCAGAAAGGCTCTTCCAAGGGCTGTACTGTGGAGCTCCTTCGGCCAGTCACCCTGTTTATTTCTTAGACTGACCAGTGTGGTCAGGATTCTGTCTCCCTTAGGAATTCTGCCTTCCTCTTTTATCACACATGGAGTATTTTTTTCCCATGGAATTCCCCTCATTTGTCTGTAGCTTCATTTTTATCCCAAACTGCATTCAGGCTTTAGGAAATGTTTCCCTGATGATTTCACAGCCAATGGCGAAGACTTAGAAGTTTCTGATGCCAAAGAAAGAAAACCTGCGATGTGTGGAGTCCGATTTAATAAATTGACCCCTGACAGCTGTATGTCTTTGGGTGAATCACTATCCTTTAGTGAATGAACGTTATTGATTATTCTATCAATTCTAAGAAACTTTCAGCAGCCAGATGCATGGAATCTTCTCTCTACCTCTTGTCAGTTACTCTCCCTGATGCAAGAGAAAATACAAAGGTAAATAGGATATTTTTTTCAGTTTGTATTTAGCATCCAGCATCCACATTGCAGTGTGCCTTCCCTGTGCACTGTACTGCATGTGCCGGGGGTCTGGTTCTTGAATTTGAGGAGACGGCCCTTGTTCCTGGTCTTGCGAGTGCACACGTCTCAACGGTCCTAGATCATGATTGGACTTGGCCAGCCTGTGTGAATCTCACTCATCACTATAAGTGTTGTGGTCTCGTGGCCAGAGCACTGGACCATTTTCCCCCGCATCATTGCTGGTGAAACTGCCAGTGGAGAACCTGGTTTTGAGGATGGATGACTTTTTCTTTCTGATTGAGCAGAAAATGATACGGGAGGGTACAGGTTAGTGACCAAATAGGCAGGGAAGAAGCAGAATAATTTTCCATCAGCTTCTGTGGCTTTTAGTTTTATAACCCCACCTCAGGACTCGCAGGCTTGGTGCCACTTCATGTGTTAGGGGGTGTTCTGGAAACACATGTGACATTTCTGGGCTGTTTCTTAGGTCATCAAGAACAAAGCATGCAAAACCAGAACTATTACCCAAATTTAGCACTCATGACCAAGGTTTCCAACTACTACGGGAAAGGAGTCTTCCTTGGCTTCTATAAGGTTATTTGTTCATTGTTAAGCAGAATTTATTTTTATTGTAGGACTTCCCAGAGACTTTCACATGGTAATGTGTACAGCAGGTTTTCAAGGGTGATCTGTAGGATTCGGCATCTGTTCTGAGATCCCTTTGGTCTAGGAACACCTGTGACCACTGTCCAGAAGTCACGTCACTCTGACACACTTGGAAGATCCGACATGTGGTAGACACGAAACTGTCCCAAATCCTTTTTTTGCGCTTCTTGTCCAGAACTGCAGCCTGGTCTCCCTACCCCTTGAGGCTGGGCTGACCTTCTCACTCATTCGGAGTGATAGATGCAGCACAAGCATTGTGTGAGTTCCAGAGCCTAGACCTCGAGAGGTCTGGCAGCTTCCACCTTTGCCCTGTTGGAACTCTGCCTTGAGAGTCGCGTGGAAGGAGGCCAGGCTGGCCTACAGGAGAGTGAGAGGTCCGTGGCCGAGAGCCGCCCCGCTGCCATCTGTGGGCAGCCTTAGTCGGAGTGAAGCCTCAGCAGGCCTGGCCCCCGGAGAGCAGCACGTCCCTGCGCGGGGGCACAACCAGCGGGGGGGTAACTGCCCGACGGCGCATGGAGTCATGAGAAATGATAAACCGTTATTTTAAGCTGCCCCGTTTTGAGGAGCTTTGTCACATAGCAATAGTTAACAGGGATGCCGGCTTAAGAGTAACACCCAACTAGAAACTGAAATGAGACGAAAAATGTGGTGGTTTATCTAATCGGATATTTTCTGGTGAGGCTTTTCTGGCTTAAGAATGAGATTTCTGGACTGGGATTTTCTAGAGACCCGAGTCAAGTGAATAGCTCCCAAGAAAAAATGTGTTTGGCATGTGATTACCACCCCAGAAAACAGCAGCCAGTCCCGGTGTGAGCCATACAGCGCTGCAGGTGCCCCAGGAAGAGGGTGAGAGGGGCCGATGGGGAGGTTGTAGCCGTCCCCCCACTGTTGGCGACGTTTTCCCGAGGCCTGTGTGAAGCTGTTTCTGAAGTGACCAGGGTCACTCAGGGCTCATAATTCGATCCTAGCAGACACAGCTTCGGCTGGGGCCCATCTGCTCCTGCCGCTGGCCAGCTGCGAGGCTGGGGGACCTTGCCTGTGTCGTAGCCATACAGCAGGTTTGAGGAGTGCCAGCTCCCGGGAGCAGATCTGATCAGCACATGTTGAGGGCCCCAGTGAGATGTGGAAAGGGAAGCGGCCCAGGTCAGTGTCCCTGGACCAGTGGCCCATGGAGGGTGGGGGGCCCAGTAGCCCGGCATCCTGGGCTGTCCCATCCACCATCTCTCAGTGCCCAGGGGCCAGGTGGGGCTGCTCATGCAGAAGCCAGGCCTGCAGGCTCACCGAGGCAGCTGGGCGGACAAGGGCAGGGCCACAGCAATAGCGAGGCCCAGGCCTTGACTGGCTCGCAGGGGAGGGTTGGAACAGTCAAGCTGTGGCTGCAGTGAGTTGGGAAGAAGCAGAAGGTTCTGGGAATCATGGGAGTTGGAGCTGGAAAAGACCCACTTGGTCATGAAGCCTCTTCCTCCGTCATGGCCTGATCATTCCCCCTGGGGTACTCTGGAGCAGTTTGTAAAATCTGTTTCCGAATGACTCAGGCTAGGAGTCTTCCAGCCATTCCCTTGGGAGATGGAGCGGCTTTTTCTTGGAGGAAATATTTTCCTCCCTATTGGTTGGGATCTTTTGTTGGTTGGCTCCAGCCCCATCACCCCTGGCTGGTCTCCCTCAGACCACCCTGCGCAAGTCTCCCTCTCCCTCTTGCCTTCCCACAGTTAAATCTATGTCATGCTTCCGCTGAGCAGCAGCCTTTGAGCTGAGGAGGAGGGGCTTGCTCCCTGGTCTTGGTGCTTTCCAAGTGATGACTTTCTCCAGGTGCTTCAGCGTTTGCCTTCCTCTACTCTGAATTTCTCGCTAATTTTTTCCTCCTGGTAACATTTCATATATGTGGAAACTGTGTGGTACTTCATAAGCCCTGTAAGGGTGTATATTTCAGCATGAGTGGCATATTCATTGAACATTTTTCCAACATTCTTCTGAGTCTTTGCTAGATGGGATCGATCTTGGCTTATATGTTATGGCCTAAAGGGTAGAGCCAAATGTAAGTAGAACACAGCTCCTCCAGAAGCTGGGAATAATGGTAACGTACATTGTGTGCACTGGTTTGCCCAGCCACGCGAGCACTGTGGTCCTACGGCATTTCTTTTGGGGAATTCCTCTAGTCAGTGTGCAGCCTAGTTAAACAAAGACAGTAAGAGTCTGTGTATCTGCACAGACCACAGCCACGTTAGGAACGTTTATTAAGCAAGGAGTCGTGGTTTTGTGAGTCTCTGGCTTTGTTGTTACTGACAGAGCGAGGGGATGAAAAGCAGGAGCTCACCAGGGAGACTCAAGTTCAGGCCACGTGGTGTTCAGAGGCTCTGAGCTCCAAACCGGAAGCATGGTTCGGATCTGAGCTTTCACTGAGCGTCTTCCACAGAGGGCTGCTTTTGCTATGGTTCCTAGCGGCGTTTTGGTGGTGGTCACAGGAGCACGGTGGCCGTGGTCGACTCCTTTTTATAATCAGCACCACCCAGCTCTGCTTCCAGCGGCTTCATATAGGCATCTAGGGTTGCCTGTTGGGTTCTGTTTGATAAATAGTGTTCCGTGCTCAAAGAGAGCAAACCACAGGTTCAGAGGACTGCCTTCTAGTAAAAACAAACACAGAGAGAAGCCTCTTTAGCCAAGCAACTAACGATTACATTTCTGAGATCCACATAGATCAATCCACAGACATTTGGAAGCAGCAAAAAGCAAAGAACTAAACAAATAGATATTTCTGTGTAACTACTGTGTCATCAGGAACCTCTTGGTCAATATAAACAGAACGTGTAGACTGTGACCTCTGAGTGGTGAGGTGAGCAAGGGTCATATGTGCAGGTGACTGCCAGATTGTGTTGTTCTTAAGTAAGCAAGCACCAGCGGGCCTTGGAGTTGAGGTTGGTAAGAACCACATGATAATAGTAACCACTTATTGAGAGCTTTCCATTTGTTGGACAGTGTGCCTGAAGATGAGTCATCCATGCTAGGAAATGTATGTTCTTTTTTTTTTTTTTTTTAAAGATCTTATTTATTTGACAGAGAGAAACACAGCCAGAGAGGGAAACAAGCAGGGGGAGTGAGAGAGGGAGAAGCAGGCTTCCCACCGAGCAGGGAGCCTGATGTGGGACTTGATCCTGGGTCTCCGGGATCATGACCTGAGCCGAAGGCAGTCACTTAACCAACTGAGCCACCCAGGCACCCCAGTGTATGTTCTTTTATCCCCATTTCACACATGGGGAATCTGAGGCTCAGAGACTAATTTGCCCAAAGTCACACAGGTGATAAAGTGATGGAGCGGGGGAGGGGTCCCTTGCAGTAGAGCTTATGTCCTTAAATGTTCCATTACGTTGCCTTTCTCTGTTAATCCCTTTTTATTTTTATCATGGTGCGTGTGTATGTGTATACATGTGTGTGTATTTTTTTTTTCCTAATGGGTTTGGTGAGTGGAGTACCTAAGGATACCTGGTTTGAGACAATGTCTTTTTTTTGGTTATAATTACAAATTTATGGTCATTTCACTCAAAGTTCGCTCCATATAAAATTGAAATTCAGTGTTCCATGTAAATCATTCTCGTTGATAGGAAAAAGAATGTAGAGGAAAGGAGCCAATAGTCTAACCTTAACCGTGTGTACTAACACTGGGCAGGCATGTGCAGCCCTGGAAGTATGTTTGTACCTGGATTTAATGGCTCACAGAGTTATGTAAAGTTTTACTGGTGCAGTAGAAATCAGAACCATTGAAGCCCCTTGCTAAGGCAGGTGGGAATAATGTTTCACAGGTTTTAAGTTTTTAAATGTAGGTTGCTTCTCCCCGATTCCTTAGCTTCTCCAGTTCGTCCTCTGTATCATGGTCCTCACAAAAGCTGGGTAGGAGAGGTCACTTTTTGTGTATCTGCTCTTGCCTTAGCTCGTGGCCTTCCAAATGTACATGAACCTATTCCTTACTCTGGCCAATAACCAGATTGTTTGAGCAAGTGTGTTAGGTTCTGCTGAAACTTCTGTCTGATCAGTTGACTCTGGAGCAAAGTAGGTCCCCTACAGAGTGAATGGAACAGGCATTTAGTTTTGTTTTTATAGGTGCATTTGGAAAAGTTGGAACTGTTGGGAGAAACCATTTCACAGCACATCCAGGTGGCTCGAATGGTCTGCCTCCATGCATCACATAGTTTTAAACAAGACGAAAGCTTGTCTTTCTCTCCTGGAGCAAGTGAGGCCCTCAGGAAGAAACATGAACCTCTGTGGGTGCTTAGGAAGTATTGAGCAATAACTCTCTCAGGCCACGAGGGCCCCCGTTCACCTAGCAGAAATTTATGAACAGTGCCCTGGTGGCTTACACAAGTTCATTTTCTTTTCTTTTCTTTTCTTTTCTTTTCTTTTCTTTTCTTTTCTTTTCTTTTCTTTCTTTCTTTCTTTCTTTTTTTTTTTTTTTTTTAAGATTTTATTTATTTGACAGAGAGAAACACAGTGAAAGAGGAAACACAAGCAGGGGCAGTGAGAGAGGGAGAAGCAGGCCCCCCGCCGAGCAGGGAGCCCGATGTGGGACTTGATCCTGGGTCTCCGGGATCATGACCTGAGCCCAAGGCAGTTGCTTAACCAACTGAGCCACCCAGGCACCCCACAAGTTCATTTTCTTTCCCAAGTGCCTGGCTTACTTCCTGAGAGTAATGTTTTCCTCAAAGGATTTGACCGTACTAGATCTTTGCAGAGAGGTGCCCGAGAAACCCCACTCTTGATTCTGTAGCAGATGACAATGACTTTGCTGAAGTAGGGCCTTAGAAGTGGCCTCCTGATGGGGATTGTTGCTGAAAGGGGACATGGAGAAAAAGTTGCTGAACTACAGAGTTGTATCCGCTCTCCCAGAACAGCCATCTGAGTTCTTAAAGGACGGGCCGGAGCCAGGCGCGCCGAAGCATTGGACCCGACGGGGTGTGAACGTGTGCAGTCGGCCTTGCAGTGACGGGCAGCTTGTCAGGGGCTTCCAAAACATCTGTTCCGAAGAGGGTGGTTGAGATCCCTACAGGGGCGTTTCCATTGTCCATGAGAAACAAGAGTGTGTGGGTGTGAGTGAGGCACAGATCAAGAGGAAATGAGTCTGCTCTCCACTTGGGATTGCCATGCAGATGAATTCCATATTTTGGTTAGGGAATGTTTTCTTTTAGAAAAAGGAAGACAAAAGAAAGTTCAGACTCTGACCCAGTTACTGAAAAGCAGACTAAGAGGCAGTTAACTGCCTGCTCAGTCAGTCACTTAAATGGTTGTGTCTTTGTTTTGGGGTTGGGGTGTGTGTGCATGTGTGCCAGAATATGGCCCAGGGCTTCTTGGCACACTTTTCTGCCATTGGCCTGACTTTCCCCACTAAGGTGGCCTGGCCTGGGCAGGATCTGCTACTCTGAAACTGCCCTAATCACAGCCACGGGTCCCTGCTGCATCCGCATGCACCCGTGGCTTGAGGATTCAAACATGATACAGATTCATCCTACTGACCAAAATCATAAGAGAAGCTTTCCTGGCTAATTTTTCTCTGAGCAGTGGTAGCCCTAGAAGAAGGCAATTTTGGATTTTGACTTGGAGATTTTTATGTGTCCACCCTGTGCCATACTACGGAAATCGGAGAAGGGAGAGGTTGAGTTGCTCTTTGTCCTCTGTGTTCAAAATGTGCTGCCCTGACGAGTCCAAACCAAAAGTCTGAGCTTTGTTTTACCTCCCAGGTGTCATTCAGCAGGTCTTACTGGGCACCTGCTGTGCGCACCAGGTGGGGAGACGGTCATGATCCCTGCCCTCTGGAGTTGGCTGTTTGCTGCAGGCTAGGCGGGAGGCCCTCACAGCTTGGGGGTGGGAAGGAAGGGAATCGCACAATGTCTAGAAGAGAGCCACCCAAGGGGCTGTGCAGAGCCCAGAACAGGAAACTCTGTTGGCATGACAAACGTCTCCCTCTTGTTGCTACCTCAGCACTGGTAGGTAGCCAGTGATTTTCCTCGGTCTCCCTCAGCCCTTCCCACCTGGTCCCAGACCAGTCGGCTGTGCTGCCTTCTCAGCCCCTTGCAAGAGCCAGGGCAGAGTGCTTGCGGCCTGCCTCCTGGAGGTGGGTCTGCACTTAGCATCCCAACTTGGAATTGCAAGAGACATTCAAAGGCTCTGACAGACTCCCCCTTCCCCCCCAGCCCCTTCACCCCCAGCCCCTCCCCCCAATCACGTTTTTTGTCCTCAGTATACCTATAGCAATGGCTTCGGGCCTCGCCCTGAACCTCCTGATTCGTTGTTCTAGTTGGCACCTTGCAGATCTCCCTGTCTCAGGCCCCCAGCTGTATGTATCTGAAGGGGACGGTGGCTGAGGAGAAAGGCTGTTTTTCCCCCTGTATCGGGGAAGCCAGGCCTGGGGTCTCAGGACGGTGCCTCAGAGGCAAGGCTGTGGCCGTGATTGTCTTGCTGTTCTCTGTCCACTCAGAGGGACAGTGAACGAAGGTAGGAAGCCTAGAGAGCCTCAGTGGGAAGGATGGGAGACTGCCTTCCCAGTGCTGTCCAGTGCCCCAGTGAGGTCTGCGGACACCTGCTGTCCTCCCTGCAGGCACAAATAGGGCTCTAGGCAGGTTGTCATGGGCACTTACCGAGCTGGTGCTGGGTGTGTAATCCCATGGGCATGTCAGTGAGCCTGGTGAGGACTTGGAGCTCAAGAAGTTTGTTGGGCACTCCAGGAAGGGAGAAAAGATGTTCTCTTAAATGCACTGTGCTGTAGAAAGTGCTGTGCCTTTGAAGGAGTACAGATAAAGACTGTATTCCATTTGGTGGGAGCAGGAGGTCTGAAAGGAAAGGCTTTTGTCCAAGAGATGTTCCTGGAGCTAGACCTTGAAGGACAGAGGCCGTGGCCTTGTGCAGGTGAAGGATGCGGAGACCAGGGCACTGAGGTGGGCACATGTGGCAGTCCGCCTGGCTGGAGCTCTGAGGGCCCCAGAAGAGGCTGAGATGTGTTCTCTGCCTCCCAGGACACACACACAGGCTGCAGCAGGGAGTAGCCCTGCCGCAAGGAGGGCGATTCCTGGTCTCAGGAAGCGATTCGCAACCTCCCTTTGCTGGTAGGTTCCACACAGGGACAAAGCAAGTGGGTCTGGCAGGTCTGTTAAGACTGTCCTGCCGGGCCCGCAGCGGTGTTAGCCACTCAGAAGCCTGAACCTCTCAGGGGACCCTACGCTCTGGGTAACGTGAGGTCTCTTAGAGACTGTACACTTTTCTTTTCCTGATGGCAAATCAGAGCCATTACACAGTGCTGGAGAATTTATTTCCCAAGGATATAGAGGCAATTGGGCAACAACTTAACTACACTGGTTTAGAAAAAAACAAAAATCCAAAGGTTGTAGTGCTACTATTGCTGTAGCTTTAGGATTCTAGAATTACAAATGGCTCGCCTCTTAAAGTGGACCCTTGTCCTAATTCAAACTCAAAGCATCCTAATGTTAATTCTATAAAAATGCCTTTTTTCAATGGGGATACTTTTTTCTTTTCCCTCTAACTTAGCCTTACTGGTTATGGCTTCTATTGTTCGTAGGCTGGGTGGGCACAAGCTAAAGACTCCCCACACCTATATAGATACCCAGACACCCGATTATCACATTTTCCTATGGTGCATTTTCCCGAACTGGAAGTTCTCTTTTGTGTGGTTTTTGTAGCACAGTAATATTTTATCGGTTCATCTGTTCTCCGCCCTTTTGAGTGTTGGGGAGTGCTGGGTTTTCCAAATCTGTTCAGTAACTGACTTATCAGCTGCCAGGCTGGTCATAGTGTAAAAGCCCCCCCCCCCCCCTTTCCCAAGGACTCTGTGCCTGGCCCAGACATGAGTTCCATGAGGTGTAATGGTCTGTGGGCTGCCTCTCTGTTCTCCGTACAATAGCAAATGTGAAGTGGTTTCTACAAGCAAAAGTTACATTTGAAATGGGAGCTCTTTTGTGTCCTTCAGTGGTTCCCACATATCACCTCTGCCCTGGGGGGTACTTGGATTAGAAACTACAAAGGAAGCACTCATAAGGCCTTTGGGCCTTCAGTCAGTCTGTTCATATTCTGTTATCAGTAGATACTTGAAAGTTGCCTTCCCCACTTTTTCCTGACCCCTCTGTTTCCCCAAATAGTTCCTCTTCCTGACCTTCACTACCCGCCAGCTGAGAATTCCTGTTAGACAACTCATTTCAAAGTGGGTGATTGTCTGTGTAGAGAGTGAGTGCCAGGCAGGTTCGCGCTGAGTGGGGGTCGGTGAGAGTTGGGGAGGTGGGGCTGCTGCTCACGGGTGACATAAAGTTAGTTAATTAAGGGACCTCCTTCCTCTCCCTGGGAGGTAAGGGGTTCTGCTCTGTTTTTCTTAGTGCTAATATTCCTGCCATTTTCCCTCCCGGGGAAACCTCAGGCTCTGCTCAGAACACTGCCATGATTCCCTCTGGCACTGCTAGAGGTCAGCACTCTTTCCTCATCGAAAACACAGGGGTTTCCTTATTGCTAAGGGCCCAGGGTGGGATGACACTTTTCCATGTCCCCATAGCAAGGTGACAGCGGCCTGGCAGTTTGCTCAGACACGCAGATCACTCCAGATCCAGCCCAGAGATCTGCTTCAGTGAGCCCCTTGTCTGCCCTGTGGAGGTGGAGCTGCTGTCCAGGGCTGCCGTGAACGCGGTGGATCTTGTTAGCTGTTCCGACGTGCCGCTGCAGACTCCGTTTGGTTGTGGAGCAGGAGCAACGGGATGCTTGAATCAAGGGCAAGGACAGAGGTGCCAGGATGGTCCCAAACACCGTTCTTCCTCCCCATCTTAGGGAGACTGAAAACGACCAGTGTGGTTCTCCTCCCACCAGGCCCTCTGCATTCTGCAGGCTGTGAATGGGAGGCCATTGTGGTTCCTAAAAGGGAAGGCCAAGACCAAGGTCTGGCCCGTTGAAATCAGTGACTAAGAGGTTGGAACTGAAAGGAGGAACCGAACACGGAAACCGTTGTTTTTGGAAAGACAGAGCATGTTTCTTCTGTCAGTTTTGCAGCGTTGGCACATAAAATGCTGCAGCCTAGAGACCACCACCGATCTCTTTTTAAGGAAACAAGACAGTGACCTAATTCAGTCCCTTTTCATTTATTACACATTTGAACATTTCCAAAGAAAACTGGAAGAGTTCCATTTCATAGTTTTTAACGTGAAGCATGTCTCTTAGCACACAAGGAAATGGATGTTGATGGGCACGGCGTGTATCTTCTGACATTGCTTAGCACTTTGCTGGTGCAAAATAAATGCAAAAACATTTATTGTTTTGTCTGAAAGGAAATTGTTGGATGTGTGTGTACTTAAAAAAAGACCTTCCATTTGCCACACATTGTGCTAATCACCTTAGAGCCACTTAGAATTTTTCTAGAGTCGTATAGTCTCTTTGAAATATTGAGAGAGCATTAAAGGCTAAAATGTGTGGTCCTACCCAAGTGCATCGTGAGATCAGAGATGATTGTGAGATGAGAGATGGATGTGGGTTGGAATAGAATTAAAAAATATATTTTATTAACTTCAAAGGGAGACATACAGAAATGCTAATGACCTTTTGTAAAAACAACAACAACAACAACAACACAAGAAGTTGGCAGGTTTGCGGAGAAGCTGTGAGCGAGGGTAAGGGGAATGCCCTGCCTGGCCGTGGGTTTCAGGTCTCTGTCCTCCCGGCCCACATCCTCAGGCGCTGATGTGGCCAGCTTGTTCGGAGAGCCCCGGGGGCTACAGTGCCTCATCCCCAGTCTACATGTCCGTGGAGAGGTTCTGCAAGCTCTCCATTTCTCTGGGGAAGGGCATAGTCAAAGGTGATGGGAAAGTCAGCCAGTTAACAAGTATTTGTTGAGCACCAGCTCTGTTTCATGATAGCAATGACTACTTTTATTGAGCACATGGATAAGCTAGGTCCTTTGCGGAGCACTGCACACACTCTGCCGTTCATTCCCACTGGTAACTCAGTAGAACACTGAGTTAGGTGCTTCCCCTGATTTCACAGAGGAGGAAACGGGCTCAGAGGGGTTAGTGGCTGGCCTGGGGTCCTCCCGCTGTTCCTGAGCAGCACAGCCAAGAATTTGAAGCAGACTAAAGACTTTGGCGTCGTGTTTTCTGGTGTGCACATGGTGTTGGGCACGAGACAGCAGGAAGGATTTGCAGTGTGTGGCTGCAGGCCTCGGGTGCCCTGTGGCTCCCAGGACAGGAGCTCTGGTAGCTCCTTTCCTGTGGGGATCACGCGGGGAAAGGGGAAGTGTGCCACTGCCGCTGTGGCCGCTCTCCTTCAGGACTGGTGCAAAGGGTTGAACGTGAAGCTTGGTGTCATGGGCCCTGTTCTTTCTGGCTTGGGAAACACGACAGTCTCTGCTGGGGTTAGACACACTTTCAAGTGGGCAGCAGGAAGGAGTGGACTAGGCGATGAGGAGTACTGGAGGCTGGGGTAAAGTGAGGACTTGATGTCCTTTCTAAAAAGAACAGCTACTTTAAAAAATATATTTATTTATTTGAGAGAGGGAGAGATAATCTCCAGTAGGTTCCCACGCTGAGCAAAGAGTCCCACCGGTGGGCTCAGTCTCACCTCCCAGAGGTCACGACCTGAGCCTAAATCAAGAGTCAGATGCCTAAGGGACTGGGCCACCCAGGCGCCCCACGAGCAGCCACTTCTTTAGTTGTCTCTGTCAGGAAATGTAAGCCTGGCACTGCCCAGTGGATGGGTTTGTTTGTTTGTTTTTTCCTCCTAAAGAAAGTCCAGAAATCTGGATTTCTACATTGTCTTACAATTTTTAAACCCTACTAATTAAAAAAAAATTTTGTAATGGGTCAGCTGTTGTTTCTAAGCCTCCAGTTTTTGAGGCCCCTGGAAACGTTGGAACAGAAATGGGAACCCCGAGGTCAGAAGCCCCAGGGCACGAGACCAGGGGTAGCAAGTGGCTCTCACCTCGTGGGCCCACATCCGGTATAGCTTCCCCCAGCGCCTCTCACCACGCGAGTCAGCTGGGGTTGTGCTCCAACGTCCATCCTGACTGAGGGGTTGTGGGGTGGGTTCTGGGATTCCACAGGAATAGGGGCCCGTTGAGAAGGATTCTAAGGCAGGATCTAGGCTCAGTGGCCAAAAGCACTGTGGTGACTTAGTGCCATCTGCTGTGAGCTGCGGAAAAGCAGGTGGGCTGTGACGGAGTTGTCCTCCCTGTGGTAGGGTACAGCAGGGCAGTAAGGTAAATTAGCTGTTTCTGGTCACTTCCAGATCCCCCCAAAAAGTCAGAATTTGAGGGCACAGCAAGCTCAGAAGCTTTTGATCCTACATCCTTCCTTCTGGGGCATGCTCCTCCCTATAAGAAAAACTTGGATTCATCTCTGTCATCTGGGAAATTGGGATTAGACTATTAAAGTTTCAACTTGGGTGGGATAAAAGGAGAGTTAGCTGATTGGCTCTCCTTTTTTTTCTGCTGTATTTGGAGGGTAAAAAATATGTCTTGCATATGTTGGTGTTCTGTTACTTCCCCGTGGCCTTGGCGTCCCTTCAGCCTGGGGTCCATGGTGGGAGGAAAGGGTGGGTGCTGAGGAAATTGCTTTGAGCAGAAATCATCTTGTTTCCATTCACTACGAGCTGTTCTTGGAGTCCTGTCCAGGTCCCCTGCCTGTGCTCAGTGCCCTTGGAACTGTATGCCAGGAAACAATATGATCTTTCTAATTGGACAAGTGGGAGGAGGGGGACTGGGTGAGCCAGGATGGGCCGGCAGTTGACACTTAAAAATAGATCTTTTTCCTCACGAATAAACCATTCTGTGGGGGACAGAAATGCCTCGCACATTTCTAACCATCCCAGACAAGTCAACGGAGGAGGAGGCCACCGGAGCAGGGTGCAGCCAGGTGGGTGGAAGGACTGCAGAGGGGGGTCACCATGGCAACTCGCCCCTTGGAAAAAGCTGCACTGGCCTCCAGCGAGCATGGGCTGCTCTCAGATCTGAGGCCAAGTTGTCCATTCAAGTAGAGGATGGCTGGGGGAGTGTGGAGGTGGGAGCAGAAAGGCCTGGGAGCAGTGCTTCTTACACTTTACTGGACCTGGCAATGTTAAATACAGATGCTGATTCAGGAGGTCTGGCTGGGGTCTGGGATTCTGCATGTCTAGCGAGTTCGCACATGATGCTGATGCTTCTTTTCTTGGGAACACCCTTTGAGTGGCACAGGGTTGGAGTGCACTGTGATCTTCAGGCCTCTGAGGAAGGGTGAAGGCAAACGGGCAGGGGAATTACCCCGACTCTGTTTTGATCATCTTGTATTTGGCCTAAGCTAAATATAAAGACCAGAGCTTTGGCAGCTGCTGCTGGTCATACTGACGATGTTTCCCTAGCCTGGTGGTGGTGCCACCGCTTTACCCTAACAACAAGACTGTGAGTGTTGTGTCGTGTAATTTTGCTAGTAAAAAAATGCATATATTTGGGGGTGCCTGGGTGGCTCAGTTGATAAGCATCTGCCTTCGGCTCAGGTCATGATCCTGGAGTCCCAGGGTCAAGCCCTGCATTGGGCTCCTACTTGGCGGGAGGCCTGCTTCTCTCTCTCTCATTCCCCCTGCTGTGTTTCCTCTCTGGCTGTGTTTATTGCTGTCAAATAAATAAGTAAAATCTTTTTAAAAATGCATATATTTGGACACACTCTGAACACTGTAGGTGTAATGACTAATTCAGTAAAGCCCAAACCTGAGCTAGTTGATGTGTATGGAGACTCTTCTAAAAATAAAGGAACAGACTTTCCCAAAGTTATAAGGGCAAAAGAATACTCCAGACATGGAAGCAGTGAGGTTAAAGTAATTTGAAAGCCTTTATGAGCATAAAGATAGTTGGCAGGGTGGCAGGGGGTCAAACCAGTCCTTGAGAGGCCACGATTCTGTTTTCATCTGTAGGAGAATGAGTATGACAGACCCCGGCCGAGATTGGGGGGAAAATTTGGGCTGGCTCTGTAAGCTGTTGGAGAAAACCTTACTGCCTCCTTGAAAGACTTCCTTGCAGGGACAGGAGGTGGGGGGTGTCTTTTTGCTGGAGCCTCCGGCTGACTGAGTGGTAGAGGCAACAGTAGTTGGCAGAGCCCTAGCCAGCTTCCACTTGAATCCTGACACCTCTCCTCACCACCTATGGGAGTTCATCTGCCGCCGCCCCCCCCTCCCCCCGGAGTAGCTGGTGTGGGCCACCGCCACTCACCATGTGATCACATTTGGTCCCTGGGCTGTTTGGGTCTGTGGCGTCTGCCTGCCTTTGGCCTGGCCCCTGAGGAACAGCAGTGAGACCTGGGTGATCTTCAGAGAAGGAAACCCGGTGAACTCCCTTTGCATGGGTCTTTTGATTGACTCCCACTTCCCTGAGGGACAATGCCCAGGTTTCTTTCAAGGGTATGAATAGCCAGTCTGATGATTAAAACTCTGAGGCCAGTAGGCTCCAGCTTGTGATTTTGATTGTATTCTAGAGGTTGTTGGTGGTTTGTGTCAGAATCCAGAGCCCATTGCCCTGTGGAAATGGTGTAGTCTGTCAGGCCTATCGAGGAGCCCATAGCTGGCCGTCCTAGGGATGAGGGACAGCAGTAATGGAGTCCAGGGCCGGCAGTCATGATGTGCCTGTGGTTAGTGTATGGGAGTTCCCCACCCAGGCTTGGCAGGGGAACTAGCACTAGACCCCCCTCACTTCCTCTCCAGGGGGCTCTGGGGGAGGGAAGGCATCAGTAGAGTGGGTGGAGTTGGGAATTTATAGGCAGAACTGGGGACCGGTGTGGGGGCGGGTTGGGGAATGGATGGGTGGGGGGGCTGGTGGGAGGGGCGCCTGTGGATGGCTTTTCTCCTCCGGCTGTTGGCTATGGCGGGAAGGGGGCCATAGATCTTTGCACTTCTTGATTTCCCTCTCCCCTTTGTGGTGAACTAGGGCAATAAGACGAGCTGGGTTCAGACTGAGATGGGGGATGGAGGCCCCAGCACCAAAGGGTGTTTTCTGAGTATTATCTTTATCTCTGTTTCCCCCACAATGATTCACTCAGGGTCAGAGTTGAGTGGAAAGCCAGGGGCCCCATCCACTTGGACACGAAGTGTGGTGGTCCAAGTGAGAGCTGTCTCTGATTGCTTGGCAGAACCACTCCTTGATGTCTCACCTGTGGTGTGTGCTAAGGTTCAGATGAAACCTGAGCTCCTTTTATGGGATATAAAAAACTAAAATGAAATGAGCAGTTCTGGGACACTGAAAAATGGGGTTTCTTCCTGGTTACTCCTAAGAGGTTCATGGTTATTCGTCCTACATTCCAACGAACTTATTCAACTTGAAACAAAAATGCTATTAAAGCTTTTACGTTTTGCCATGGTCTTAGAGTACAGGGCAAAGCTTACGTTGAGGTGGCTGTGTGATTTTGGCAGATTTCTCTAAGTGAAATCCCTGGGCCTCGTCACAGCCTACCTCCCCCATCACGGGTTGGCAGGAACAGGGAGTTTTGCCAGAGCCGGGGGGGTGGGGGGGGTGGGGGGGTGGATGGCAAAGGCCTAACTGGACAGAGGAGGCCCTCGGCTTCAGGGGTGCCCTGGGGGCCAAAGCTTAGGCCATTCCTCCCCCAAGGATCTGCAGCTGGTTCAGTAACATGGAAAGTAGGGAAACTTGCCCCCCACATCTGGAGTTTTGCCTTTATGTTCCTGTTTTGATTTGAATCTGGAGGATGGTCAAGAAAAGAAAACCTAGCAGTCACAATGTAAGTGAGTCAGCACCAGGGTTGGGTGAGGCTTGAGGACAGGGAATCACTGAGTCATGGACATTGTAGCTGGGAGGGTCCCTTGACAGTTTGCTTTCTAATGGCCTCATTTGGGCAGGAACCGGCAGAGGCCCTGGGAGAGCAAATCAACTTGCCCAAGGACACACAGCTGGCTGGGTGAGCATGTTGCTAGATTCCTAATCCAGTGCTCTCTTCTCTACACCAGTGTGCTTCCCAGGATCCCACTGGCTTCCTGCTCCTCTCTGTGGCCCCCAGCACACAGCTCGGTGTAGGCCCAGAAAGCTGCCCTTGCCCATTCTTTTAGCCTTTGGCTTCTAGAAGCTCTTTCTGCTTTCCCTCTAGGAGGAACTCCAGGTCTGAGAGATCCCCCTCACTTGTGCCTTTGTGGGGGGGGGGGGCACAGCGGCCAGCTGCGTGGCTCGTCCCTTCCCTCCACACTCTCCTCCCCCTCCACCAGCATCTGGCAGTCACATGATGGTGTGGCCACAGCTGCCCAGCTTCTCCTTCTGAGGGCGCCCTCTGGGTGCTGCCCTTCTGAGTTGTCCAGAAGGAGTGGGGGTGGGGGGAGGCCGCCCTGCCGAGGCTCAGCTGGAGCGCGGGCCTGCACGCCCGCAGGGGCCTCCAGTCTTTGTTCTAATAGCCTCCTTGGCACGGGGGTTCCCCCCCTTCTTGCTTTCTGAGTGCAATGACTTAAAATCTGAGGAGTGCCTGCAGGTTTGGAGGCAACCAGTGGACCTCAGGTTTATAAATTTAATAAAACAGCTTTAGTTCTAGGAATGAAAAGAAACCATTTTAGGTGTTGATAAATGCTTGGCAGAATTCTCTTCCTCTTTTCAGAGCTGATCCTGCAGATTAAGGTTTGGCACATGGCTTATTGCTTAACAACCCATACAAGCCCGAGAAATGTAAATGACGCTTTCTTTTCTTTTCTTCTGCTGAAAAGGGGGCTCTGACCTTGGAATAGGAGCCTTTAGTTCCCTCACTGACATCTTCCTAGCCAGAGAGGGCCCCCCCCCCCCGCATTTCCTTTGTGCAGGGAGATTGAAAAGTTATGTTTTTACTTACCTCCCCACAACCCCCCCCAGGCCCCACACCCACAATTCCCACCCCTGCACCCACAGTGTTAGCAGTACATTTACAAACGAATGCTGATTTTTCTTTTGATTTATTCTCCTATATATTTGTCACACATCTTCTTTGGAATGTCACCAGGCAACACTTTGTTCATCTGGTTTGAATTACTGCCATACCTGATGGAACAAAACTTCATTTGTTTAATAATATAATTTAAAAATATGTTAAGGCTTAATGTTCAGTGGTCCCCGATAGATCTTCCATATGGCGGTGTTACCCTTTTGTGGAGAGTGCAATATCAGGAATGTGCAAGGCGTCTTCTGAAGTTTTGGGTTTTGACAAGATGACTGCACAGAGCTAAACCCATGCTATTTTTTGCTGCGGTTGAGCCGCAAAGCCCTAAGGCCCAAGGCAGCTGAGGGTTTCAGGGTCCGGGAGCCCTCTGGTGCGGATTCAAGTAGACTCTGTAATGGAGAGGATGGGAGAGGAGTGTCTGAGGTCCCTGTCCAGTCTCCCAGAATTGGGCTCTTGGGGCACCGTGGGCTTAGCCTCTCTGACTCCTTGGCAGCCAGCCTCGGGCGGGAGCCCCTCATGGGTGGGGCGGGGGGGAGGGGGGCCCCAGAGCATCTCTAATCCACTCTTCCCTCATCTTTGGACTTCCTAATAGTAAATTGACACTGGAATCCTTTGGGTGGAAACACTGGTATTTTAGTTAATAGGATGGAAAAGGAAGTATCTGACATGTTGGTGAATCTCTTCAGAGCAGTCCCATTTAAATGAAGGTGATGGTTTTATCGCTGTGATTAGCCTTTTTTTTTTTTTTTTAAAGTATTCCTAGTCTATCGACAGAGAGCGGCATTTATCAGTTAACGGAGGCCTACTTAGAGTGCTTTACTGAACTAGGGTTTTCCGGTAAGTCCTCACTGGAGCTTTCGTGGTCAGTTTCCCCAAAGGGGAAAAGCTAGTATCCAAGCTGAGTCAGGTCCTTTGTTCTTAACAAAAAAAAAAAAATTTTTTTTTAGCTTCATCAAAGAATAATTGACCAATACAATTATCATAAATTTAAGGTTACAGTGTGATGATTCCCACCACTGAGCTAATGAACACATCCTTCACCTCACATAGCTACTTGTGTGTGTGGGTGTGTGTGTGTGTGTGTGTGTGTGTGTGTGTGAAAGAGCAGGTCCTTTTAAATAGCTTTCCCAGAAACCTTTCCTTCTTGTCCATTTAAGTCTCACTGGCCACCCCATCTGCAAGGAAATGTAGATTTTTTTTTTTTTTTAAGCTGGACACATTGCCAATCCCATACTCACCAATAAGTTATGATTTCTTAAAAAAAAAAAAAAAGATATGATTTCTTTCAGGGCCACGAATACTGTAAGGCACTCAACTTTGTGCAGAATTTAAGGGTACACCAAAAAAACCAGTAATTAAGATAAATGATGTTTCAATACAATGTTATCATGCCCTATTGGAGTCTGAGAAAAAAGGAAAAATTGGTAATGCTGACCTGGTCTTTATTTAAATTTTATTTTGGTTCATTGTGGATTTTGAAATTAATTGATTTGTTTTTACATGATTGCATGTTAAAATATTTATCATAATAATCGCTTTTTGGCATCCCCTTCAATTTTGTGCTCAAGGAGAGTGTCTTACTCTCCTGGCCATAGGTACTCCATGTGAAGAAGAGGAGAATGGATATTGGGTAGGAACCCAGCAGTCTCTGCCCAGGAGAAATTACCTATTGCATATTCAAGTCCTTACCCATTGCTGATTGTGACATGAGTCAGCTTGTGGTTGAGGGGACACCACTGACAGGCAGGGCTGTGGGGGCTTTATTCCTACCACAGACGAACTACTCAGAAACAACACCAGTCCTGTGGGAGTCACCTTGAAGCAGCATCTTCGTATCTGCATGTGAAATTCTCAGGAGGGTTAGGTGTGGTTCGTAACCAAGGATGAGACGGTGTGAATGCTGTGGTCGGTTTGGGGTTCGTGCTATAAAAGTGGTTAATGATGTTCGGTCCAGTAGGTAGAGTCAACAGCCGCGGAGCTGGAACTTCCCAGAAGCAGCACTGACTCAACATCTTACCAGTAGCTCCAGAACTCAGGGCACATGATCTCACTAAATGATGGGTCCTTATCAGGAGACAGATTGAGGAAGACATTATATCGGGATGAAACTGTCCAGCTCCCAGTTCCGTGTGTAGACATACCTCTCAGAATGACTCCTTATCTTTCAGCTTGGTTTCATGGGGACCTTCCTGGACCTTCTTCACAAAAGGCGTGCTGGAGAAACAGATGACTAAGGTCACTTGTGTACGGGAAACCAAAAGCAGTTAATTTACTGTTCTTAAGGTCTAAACGATACAAGTTGATCAGAGAGTTTAGACTTTGAGGTGGAGTAACTTGTAGCAATCACCTGGCATTTCAGAGGAGCGCATTTAAAATTTCATGACAAAACTGTCTGAGTTTTAAAGAAGTTCCTACTGATGCTATTTAGGTATGAATTGGAGTGCCTTTGAATAATTATACTAAAAACAAAGTGCTTATTGGATCTTCTGGCTTGACTTAGTATCATAGAAGGAATAACATGATAATCTGTCTTTTTGGTAATGCTGCTGTTGTAGACAAAATAGCATCCAAACAGTGTGCTGTACTAGGGGTTCATTTCTTTCTCTCCCTTTCATCTTCTGGTTTCCAGAAATTATACCTCAGGTAGATTTTATAAATTATTTTTGGCAAATTGTTAAATGAGTGAATACCTGCAACAAAAAGACCAGTGCTTTTTGGAAGAGCCGCAACGGTTGTAAGGCAGATTTTTACAAGGATGTTGCAAACATTTTGTGACTATGAGTCATACCTTGCCGCTTTTGTAAATTCTCCACACCACGCAGATTCATGATTCAGTCTATCAGATGATTTCCCTTCTGGAGAATATACAGTATTTTGAAAGTTCAGTGATTTGTTTCACAAATCCTCTCACCTGTCTCCTTGTGTAAGGCTTTCTGCTCCTAACCCTGTGAGCATTCCGTCATCCACGTCTGAGGCGGGCTCCATCCCGCACGAAGCCCCGGGGACCACACCGCGTAGTGCTTGGCCGAGGCTGTCAGGACGCTTTGCGCTTCAGGGAAAAGTGCCAGAGTTTATCAGTTCCTTCCAGACTTTCACAGGAATGCTGTGGCAGTTAAATGAGATCACCAGGAAAAGTGCTTTTCAGTCCTTATAGGATTCCAGGTATTAGTATGAGTAAACGTTTTCCTTTGGTACGTGTAAACATGTAATTTTCAGGCCTGAAGGCTTACCTCTGACAGGGCTGTGCTAATTAACATTTGGTTGGTCGTGTCCAGTTGAAGAACACGTTTCTGAAGTAGTTTTTCAGGTTATGTGAACATGACACTGGTTAAAATAGAAGTACGTGGTTGTCAGTATTTATGAGTATCTTTTGAGCATGGAAGCTCTCTCTTGGATGTTGGAAGGAAAGCTCTGTGTTGGTTGATTTGCTCGCACGGCCAGCGCCCAGGGGCCGCCTCTGTGACACGGGTCTGGAAGCCACGGGGGGGGCATGCTGCGTGGCACCTGCCCCTCTGTGAGGCCGGGCAGCCGCTGCTGCATCACCGTGGTCCACTGCACACGCATGACAGGGCACTGAGCTGAAATGCACAGTAAAGGACAGTCGGAGAGCATCGAGCAGGGAGTGTGCAAACCAAGTTAAGGCAGTCTATCGGGTGGGTGTGATTGAACTCGGAATTCCACCCCATACACACTTCTGTAGCTCAATTCCACATGAAGTGCATGGGTTCAGACATTTAGGGTTGTGTTTCTGGGAGCATAGTCACCCTAGAGGGAGAGCGAGTTTTGCACAAATGGTTGTGGTTCAGAGATCAGTAGTAACCAATGGAAGGTCCTGGCCACTGTTGGATTCAGAAAATGGAGAGAGGGGGTTATCTGGACTGAGAAACAGGGGAAAGGAAAAGCTGAGACTGGTGAACGTTGGATGTTACTCTTAATGACCCGAGCTCCCGTCCCTTGTCTGCCCTCTTCAGAGCTGGAAGTGTTGGGGACTTCACTTTTGTAGCTGGGCAGCTCAGTAAACACTGTGTATGTGAACAACTAAAGCTAGGATGGGAAAGAGCTGGGGGCAGGGAGGCGTTGCAGATGGCTTATTTTTTTCCAGTTGAATGACATTTTTCAGTTCCTCTTTTTTTTTTTTTTTTTTAAGATTTTATTTATTTATTTGACAGAGAGAAACACAGCCAGAGAGGGAACACAAGCAGGGGGAGTGAGAGAGGAAGAAGCAGGTTTCCCGCCGAGCAGGGAGCCCGATGTGGGACTCGATCCCCGGTTTCCGGGATCATGACCTGAGCCGACAGCAGACGCCTAACGACTGAGCCACCCAGGCGCCCCTCAGTTCCTCTTTTGATGGGAAAGACTGTTGTAATAATTACATTTGAACATTTCACAGTATTTTTTCCTTTCTTGTGAATGAGGTAAAATCCTTCGCTCCACCAGTATAGTGAAATTGACCATCTAGATCCGTTTTCAGGCAGAGACGTTGTACATAAAATTGCAAACAAAAAGGATCAGGTGGAAATAATGAAGCATGACACTGATCCAAATTTCTGATGCTTTGGAATTAATTATTGTCCCCAGAGGTGGAGGCTGACCATGCCCCCAGGAGGCCATCCTCATGGACATTTCTTAGCCTTCTGCACTTCTGAGCTCTGGATGACTTCTCATTTGAACTTTTGAAAAAAAAATATCAGGCTGAGAGCTTCCCCGAAGCTTGATTTTGCTTCCTGATTTCCAGACAGAACTGAGTTTAAAACCTAGTAACTGGGTCCGTTTGTTTTTCTGTCTCCAAGGTGTTTGGGCCTCATGTTAGTCCTTCCAGCCAAGGCGGGAGAGGAACACTTAGTTACTCAGATGGAACACTGACAGGAACTAACTATGGAAATGGTGACTTGACAGAATGTTGGCTGGGGAAGTCCAGTTCTCTTTCAAGCAGGGCTAAATATTTCCCAAATTAATTCTGACAAAGTGAGTTTAGCATTCAACTTTTAGAAGTTTGTCAAAATGGCCTGGGATATTTTAAGTTAACTGTCTGTTGCCTGTTTTTCTAATTTCTGACCTCTGCTGTGTGTTGGGTACTGTACTTCTGTCAGATATTTTGCTTTTTAAGTTGTATTGTAGGGGCGCCTGGGTGGCTCAGTTGGTTGGGCCACTGCCTTCGGCTCGGGTCATGATCCCGGAGACCCGGGATCGAGCCCCACATCGGGCTCCCTGCTTGGCAGGAGGCCTGCTTCTCCCTCTCAGTCCCTCTGCTTGTGTTCCCTCTCTGGCTGTGTTTCTCTCTGTCAAATAAATTAAAAAAAAAAAAAAAAGTTGTATTGTAGAAGTTTTAATCTTATACAAATTACCCTGGAATGTAAATGCTGTGTGATGTGGATGTTGGGGTCAAATGGAGGGCTCTGTGTGGCCTTCCTGCAGGAAAGAATGGAGGGTTGTCTTGGTTTCCTCATTTGGTTCTTAGAGTGCATTCCGCTGACAACAACATCGTAGTGTATCGGGAAAACATCCCTCGCCTTCACTGAGTTTTTGAGTGGCCAAGACCGAGGCTTAGATGATGGATGTGTGGGCACATTGTTGAATGTTAATGGGCGCAGCCCTCCAACGCTGGGCACAAGCCTACTACTATTCTGGGTTATGCAGTTTATTTTAATGAAAAAACATGGTGCATTTGAATGGCATAGTAGGCAGCTGTGTGTCACCGAGATACATGCGAAATCCAGGTCAGAAAACAGGCAGAGAAGGGGGTCTTTGAGCACATTTTTGCAGGCTTTGTCTCCCAAAGAGAGGCTTGGTTGTGTTTTTGAATGGTTCACTAGGAGATACCAATTCAGTGCTAACTTCTCTGTGAGTCAGATGACTGATGCTCGGGTGCTCGTTGACTCTGCTTGTGTTCTGGTTCTTTATCCAGAGCCAGGCTGTGCGGGAAGCAGAGGCTGTGGGGGCTGAGCAGGAGAGGCGCGTGCGCGTGCAGCAGTGGTGGAGGTGGGCTGCGGGGCAGTGGCTGAGGGAGGCTTCTCTCCATCCAGAAGGTTCTCACTCAACAGTGTGAAGTCCTGCCAGCCGTGCTGAGGGCCAAGGACTGTCTAGGAGGAGAGATCCTTGTCTGCAGCTCCACATCACTGCCCACAAAGCTGGGACGCTCGGCGGGCCAGTGGGGGTGCGGGGCGGGTTGTGCCACCCTCGGTAGCAGGCCCCGCGGTACTGACAGGAACAAGCGGTGAGACTGCTCTGGGCCAGAGTCTCCACTGCTCACACCTTCCTGCCTCCTGGGTGTCTGTCCTCCTGGCTACACTGACTTAGGGCAGCCCCCTGGTCTCCCAGTGGCCGCCATCTTTACATGTAGGTGCTCATTCTTTTTTTTTTTTTTTTTTTAAAGAGTTTATTTATTTGACAGGGAGAAACACAGCCAGAGAGGGAACACAAGCAGGGGGACTGAGAGAGGGAGAAGCAGGCTTCCCGCCGAGCAGGGAGCCTGATGTGGGACTCGATCCCGGGTCTTCGGGATCATGACCTGAGCCGAAGGCAGTCGCTTAACCAACTGAGCTACCCAGGCATCCCTAGGTGCTCATTCTTACCACCATACCCACTGTCCAGATTTCTGTTTATTGTAATTGATGGTCTAAGTTGTTTTTGAAGGCTGTGAAGTTTTACCTTTTCCCCTTTGTGTCAGGTTATTTGTCTTTGGTATACAGCAGTTTTTCCATTTCATTTCTTTTCTCTTTATTCTTCCCAATTTGATTTCCATCAAGGTTAGTATTAATAAGTGCCCATACGTCCAGCATACTTGCCCTGAGTGCCTTCATACAGGTTCAGACATGAGCTCTCTGGGCGGTTTGTCTTACCTATGCCAAACGAGTGGTGAGCTCAATTCTGTCTTCCAGAGTCATGGATCGACAGCTCTTTTCTTTAACCACAGTCACTGCTGTCATTTACTGACTGTGGGCTATGTGCTGGGCTCTATGCAAAGCATTTTGTGTGTATTTTCTCATGTAATCTTCGTATCAACTCCATGAAGTAGACAGTGTTATCCCCATTTGATGGCTGGGGAAATTGAGGCATAGGGAGGCTATTACTTGCCCAACTTTATTCTGCTGGTATGTGCCATACATAGGGCTCAAACCTCACCTCAGTCTAGATCTTGCACTTTAACCACAAGTGGGTACCTTCTAGAGCAAAATTGCCCCTCAGGGGCATTTGACAGTCTCGAAAGACACTTTTTACTGTCACAACCGGGAGAGCGCTACTGGCATATAGTGGGAAGAGGCTAGGGGCGCTGCTTGATGTCCTACAACTTGCAGGACAAGCCCTGCTAACAAAGAACTATCCAGCCCCAAATGTTAAAGGTGCTGAGCTTGAGAAACCCTATTGTAGTTAGAGCAGAGCACTTATGTTTAATAGTTAAGGAAAAAAGAAAAGGAAGAAATATTTCATGAAATTCCTAACTTGTGAAATGTGAAGGATTTCTAGCAATTCTTATACCTGTGTTGTGATATGGTCATTGGAACAGAGCGTCTCAGGTGGATCATTGTGCTAGCCATTTTCTCTTTAGATCCTACTTACAGCCTTAGTGTACGTATAGGTTCTCTGCTAGTTATCAGCAGGAAGTTTTAAAATTGTGAAATTTATCATGTCGGCCTGCTTTGGTCCCTGGCTGGGTGCAGC
>PITA01024685.1:0-25827 GCA_004023965.1 Spilogale gracilis | reverse complement strand
AACACGAAGGGGTTATATAGGCAAGGGATAGGGGAAGTACGCCCGATAGGTTGCTTTCAGGCGTGCTCTTGTACGTGCTCTTGTACATGATTGGTGGGGCCAGGCATGATAGGCGCGTGCTCAGGCTACTGATTGGTGTGCTCCTTATGTGCGCCGTTGGGCTCCCTGAGGTTCTGTGGTGACCGCATCCTGCTATGTAAGTGCAAGGTCAGGCCTGCTTGTGTCGGCCTTCTTGAGCCATACCTCGGTCCCCGACAAATTAATACGGATTCAAAATACTGAAAAGCTAACATGGATTAGAAATTGTCAGCAGGATGGGGAGCATGGGTGGCTCAGTCAGTTTAGTGCCTGCCTTTGGCTGGGGTCATGATCCCAGGGTCTTGGGATAGAGCCCCACATTGGGCTCCCTGCTCCGCAGAGAGCCTGCTTTTCCCTCTCCCTCTGCCTGCCACTCTGCCTACTTGTACTCTCTATTTCTCTGTCAAATAAATAAATAAAATCTTTAAAAAAAAGTATTGTCAGCAGCAGTCTTAACACAAGTCTGAAACATAGTAGGTGCTCAATAAATATTTCCTTTCCTAAAATGTGAGTTGGCCAGCCTACAAATTTTCCATACTGGAACTGTTAAGAATTTGATTAATGAGTTAAAATATATATGGCTAATTTAAATAATGAGACATAGTTCTTAAAGCAGGGTGTGGTAGGGGTTAATTATGATCAGATATACACCTTGTATCAAGTGGGTTCTCAGTAAGAATTCTCTTTCCTTCTATTCCCCATATAGCTTCTGCATACCAGGGCAAAAATGCAGAGAACCTTTGATTCGGGGCTTCTCCAAGCCCTTTAACTATATTTCAGCTCCAGTGAAACTCCCAACTCTACTATACCACATGGCCTTAGCTACACTAGCCACTCTCTTGGTCTAACCTTGAACATGGTACACAATTTCTAAACTCTCTAACATAGTCTCTGGAAGCATCAAAACAAAACAGTACAACAGAAGAGCAAACCACACACGGTCCCTTGCATTTATTTCTTTTTTAGGGGAAGAAGAATAATTTTGAAATGTAACACTGGAGTTATATGATGTAAAATGGGAAATGACTACTCTTTGCAGAAACTGAAATTGCTTTTTTGGCACTTAAACTCATAATTACAATACGTCAATTTGGTAGCTTATTGTCAAGCAAAAGAAGGTCCACATTTTTGGATTAAGCACATGACAATCTCTTCCATGACACTAATTTACACAGATTGATGCCACCTTCAATACTACGTAGAGTGTAATTTCTATTTCATTACTTCCACTGCCTCATTTCTTTAAATAAGTAAAGATACCTTCTTAGCCTCACTTGTTAGAAAGATCTGACACCAACACAAAGCACTGTTGCTAAGCATGAAGTGAAGTGCAAGTTTAGAGCATTGCAGCAGACTGGCAGGGTCCCCAGAAGAACACCATGGCCTGCTTCGTCTGTGATGTGAACAGCCTTCGTGGCTTCTCCCCTCACAGCGGTGTGTTTGGAAAGGCCTAGCAAATCTGGCTCTGTGCCAAGCAATTGAGGGGCACATTTTTTCTTGTGAGTCGAATGAAACACCCCTAGGCAGACCCACCCATGGAAGGCCCCAGGAACAGCTGGGTGGAATTAAATGGCATTCATTTCTGTATTGGTTATGGCCAGGAGCCAGGAATTCTACACCCAAGATGCATGTGGCCTCCAGCACACATGAGCCTTGGTATTGATTGTGGCTGAAACTCCACTCTCACTATGGACAGGATGTAAATGATTGATTTTGTATTAAAAAATTCCTGAAGGATATGGAGGGACTGTTTATTTTTTGCTCTGGGCCTGGTTTCCCTGATACCCATGTAATTCTCACATGTCTACACAAGAAAGGGGAGAATTGTGCAATTATGCCTTAGATTCAGATGACTCACACAAAGTAATCCTGTCAGAAATGTCCACAAGGATCTGGTCTCAGGTTCACTAAGTAATTACCTAGTGATTTCATGTGACATTTTGAGGACTGGACTTAGGGCTGGAAAAACTTGATTTACAAAAATATCATTTCCCTAAAATTATCCTGTACATTCATCTGGAAGATTAAAAATGCTGAAATAGCTAAGAATGTTTTGAAAAGGAACACAAAGGACTTACGAGGTGGTGGCCAGCTTTATCAGATGACGAAGATGCTATAAAGCTATAGTGACTTGAATGTTGTGGTGTTAGGTGAGAAGGGATATTCAGATGAATAGAACAGAATAGACAAGACCTATTATCTATAGGAATTTAGGATATAATACATTTTGTAATTCGCATTAGTGAAGAAGGTATAGATTGTCGGGGACCGAGGTATGGCTCAAGAAGGCCGACACAAGCAGGCCTGACCTTGCACTTACATAGCAGGATGCGGTCACCACAGAACCTCAGGGAGCCCAACGGCGCACATAAGGAGCACACCAATCAGTAGCCTGAGCACGCGCCTATCATGCCTGGCCCCACCAATCATGTACAAGAGCACGTACAAGAGCAAGCCTGAAAGCAATCTATCGGGCGTACTTCCCCTATCCCTTGCCTATATAACCCCTTCGTGTTTTAATAAACTTTGCAGCTTGATCAGAATTCCTGTCTTGCTGCCATTCTTTCGCGCCTCCTGTCCCATCCCCCTCATCCGTTACAGGTATCTCGGCGGACCCCATTGATTGTCTCGCGGGCCGAGGCATTAATTTACACAAAAGATTTTTTAAATGTTCAGTTTAAAAATGTATTGAATAGGGGTGCCTGGGTGGCTCAGTTGGTTAAGCGACTGCCTTCGGTCAGGTCGTGATCCCGGAGACCCAAGATCGAGCCCCGCATCGGGCTTCCTGCTCGGCGGGAAGCCTACTTCTCCCTCTCTCACTCCCCCTGCTTGTGTTCCCTCTCTGGCTGTGTTTCTCTCTGTCAAATAAATAAACAAAATCTTTTTAAAAAATGTATTGAGGGGCGCCTGGGTGGCTCAGTTGGTTGGGCAACTGCCTTCGGCTCAGGAGATGATCCTGGAGACCTGGGATCGAGTCCCACATCGGGCTCCCTGCTTGACGGGAGGCCTGCTTCTCCCTCTCTCACTCCCCCTGCTTCTGTTCCCTCTCTGGCTGTGCTTCTGTCAAATAAATAAATAAAATCTTTAAAAAAAAATGTATTGAATAATCTATAATGGTTAGAGAAAGAGAAGTTGGGAATTTCACCAAAGGAGAAATTTTCTTAGGACAATTATTTAATTTCTTAGGAGAATAATTTCTTTTGAGCTCTAGATGCTCAAGTCAGAAGGGTTTTAGAACATTCTCAAGCCCTACCATGTGACACATCATAAGAAGGGGGCTTCCCTCCAGGTACATATTTCAGATAGAAAATCGAGATGCCTAGGTGGCTCAGTCAGTTAAGCAACTGACTCTTGGTTTTGGCTCAGGTCATCGTCTCGGGGTTGTGATATTGAGCCCCATGTCAGGCTCTGCACTGAGCATGGAGCCTGTTTAAGGTTCTCTCTCTCCCTCTCCCCCTCCCCTAAAAAATAGCAAATAGAATGTAGCTTGGGTATGGCTGACTGTTGCTCAGCATACATTCAATCTCATTCTCTGGGCTTTCCTACAGCAGGCTAGAAAGTTGAAATATATGTTTTCCAGACTCCCTTGATGCTGGAGCTCTGGATAGCACATTGGCTCTGGCAATGGGATGCACTTACATCGATTTAGAGTATGGGAATGAAACCAAGAACATCTTCCTGTGACTCTATCTATGGCAAACAAGGTCTCCGAGCGTCAAGAGGCAGGTGGTAGCTGGGCTCAGCCTTCCAATTTCTAATCTCTAGCTTTAAGAGGGCGGAGAGGACAGGGATGGAGAGGTTGTTTTCACTATGGTGGTGGCTTCCTGGTCCCTAGATTCCATCTACAGCTGTGTGTTCTTAAACTCGATATTGCCAGTAGCCGCAGCTGATCCCTGCTCCCCCATTCAATGGTTTTAGAATTATCTAATGCCCTCTATCTAATACCTAGAAAGGTATTAAATTCCTTTCTATTTAAAAGACCTAGAGTTTTTCTGTTTCCTGTTATAAACCCAGCCTGATCCAGGAGATGCTTAAAAGTTTTCTGAGACTTTAGAATTTAGAAATTTAAATTCTGAATTTAAATTTTTACTCCTAGTAATTAAGTACTAGCAAGAAGGAAATAAATGCAAGCTTAGTATATTTAAGTTACTCCTTTAAAAACAATTTATTCTAGAATAATTAGAAGGCATAATAATATTAGCTTACCTTTATTGTGCATTTGTAGTCATTATTCCATTTAATCTTTATAGAAACTCCATTTTACAAGGAGAACCCCAAGTGTTAGAGAAGGTAGGAAACTTTTGTTTGACAACATTGTAGTAGACAGAACAATGGCCTCCCCTCATAGATGTCTCTGTCCTAATCCCGAGAACCTGTGATGATGTCACCTTACACAGCAAAAGGAGCTTTGCAGGTGTGATTAAATAAACGGTGTTGATTGAGATGGGGAGATTATTCTGAGTTATCCAAGTGGGTCCAACTTCATCACAAGAGCTTGAATAAGAGGGAAGCAGGAGGCCAAAGTAGGAGAAGGAGATGTGACAACCAAATCAGAGGCCAGGGAGGGAGTGATTTGAAGATACCACATTGCTGGCTTTAAAAATGGAAGCTGAGGCCATGAGGATACCGCACTACTGGCTTTAAAGATGGAGGACAGGACTATGAACTAGGGACTAAGGGGAGCCTCTAGCAGCTGGAAAAACAAGGAAATGGATTCTCCTTTACAGCCTCTGAAAGGGAATGCAACCCTGCTGACCCATTTTAGACTTCTGACTTCTAGAACTGTAAGAGAATAAATTGTGTTGTTTTAAATCACTAAGTTTGTGACAACTTATTACAGCAGCAAGAGGAAACTAATATAAACATTAGTATTTATTGAGATCGTATCATGTGGTGCAAGGATATACAATTGTCAACAAAACTGAGTTAACTCAGTTTTGTTAGTTAACTCAGTTTTGTTAGTTAACTTGAACCAATATTCCAGTTTGCATTCTTGCCTGGAGTTACGCAGAAGCAAGAGCCAAGCCCAGGCCTGTCCATCTTATGAGCCAACACTCTTGTGCAAGCTTCCACCATGCCAAGTTCACAGCAGAAGCCCAGGCCTGTGCCCTTCTTTATTCTAAGAAAGGGATCGAACAAATCTTATTCCTAACTGGATGCTGATAAAGTAACACAACCATCTTTTCTTATTTGTAAGGAACTGGAAGATTCTCTTCCTTCTGCGGGGCATTGTGATATTTTCTGCAAAGAAGTTTTTTATCCCCCAGCTACATTTCTAGACCTTTCATTCTCAAGTTGCATACGGGGTGCTTGTTAAAATACCAGCTTCTAGAGTTCTAATTCCATAGGTCTGAGTGGGACACAAGGTATGCACTTTCATACTGCAGGGGATTCTGAGACCAACACACCAGGGGATTCACTTGAGAAATACTCTTTTATATAGAATTATAGATAAGCCTTGCTTTCTGCGAGTATTTCCACAATCCCAGTCACTTCAGTTCTTCTCACAGGGTTTGAAGCAGACATTCTTTTCCTGGCTACAAATGCTTTGCAATGGCAAGAGGTGATTACTGAATCCCACAATGACTAATAACAGGGGCTGTATTGTTTTGTATTCTCCTTGTGGTACAGTTAATGCTGCTACAGTTACCTCTCTTTTTAATATTATAATATTACCTCTGATCTTATTATTGCTTTTTTCATGTCATGTTGAAATACTCAGTATAGTTCAACATTCTCAGACATACTCCTATAGGATTAGACTCTTTTTTATTGATGTAACTTAAATTCAGTTACAGATTGTTTCACTAAATTGTCACTTACTGGCGTAAGAAATTCTTAGTGACAGCTCAAAGGCTAAATTCACTTCACTGAAAACAACTAATAAACCAGAGAATTTCATTATCTGCGAAGAGCACCCTAGAAATTATCCAACCCAGCCCCATCACTCTGCAAATGAGGAAAATGAGGTTTAAAAGAGGGAAGTGATTTACCCAGTTATACGTGTAAGGGACAAAAGCAAGACTAGCAACCATTTTCCTGGCTCCTAGTCTTTTCAGACACTCAGTATCTGTTCTAACTGTATATATATATATATATATATATATATATATATATACTCTCAAGGCACATTCATTGCTTCTAGTGTGAGTTAATTTTTTACAAGGAATAATCTGGGGAAGATCAACTTTAAAAACTCATATTTTCATTTTGTTATTTTTCCCTTTCAAGACCTCTTCTATACTGACCCTCAACTTCTCATCCCTAGGTATTCAAGGTAAATTTTGTGTGGCTCTCTGCTTCCTTAGCCTTATCCTGATGACTCTCCCATTCAAATATAAACAATGTTGGGGGACCCCGAGTGAGGTCCCGAGTACTAACCTCATTGGGTTGTAATGCACCACTGAGCACATCAAATCCAGCCCCAAGCCCACGATCTCTCTGCCTTAGGCCGTATAAAATTATTTCATACAATTTACTCGAATGAAGTCCTTTGAGCAGTTGTTTGGGCAGGAAACTCAATACCCCGCAATAGTGACAACAGAGGTGGGGGTACAGCAGCTGGGGGAATTGTGCTGCCGGTCACAAGCTGAGCTGGTCTGGGTCCAACTCTCAAGTTACCCGTGCTCTGATTTGGATCCAGGGGCAGAATCCTGGAGTAGTGAACACCCGATTCCGTGTGAAATTCAGAGATGCCCATCACCAGGTCTAATTAGTATAACCAAATGACCCTGAGTCTTCCCATTTGCTACATTCTTCTGCCTGAATGTCCTTCACCTACTGGTGGAAAAACCAAAGGAGAACACTCTGACAAGCAAGGCATTGGAAGTGTGAGGGGGCTTGGTAGAGAAAGGAGAAGGCAGGTGGGATGGGGCACTGGGTACAGTATGGCAATTACTGAGTTAAATGTCCCTCTGCCCTGACCAAGTCATATTTCTAACACAGCCAAACAGGACAGACAGGACTCCCGGGTTTGGATCCTACATATAAAGCAGCTACGCTCTGGGACGATCCTGATGTGAGGCAGAGCAGGAAAGTGAAGTGAGGGAGGGGGTCCTCATTATGTATCTTGGCAGCAGGGCTAACAACGGTCCAAGGTGGAGGTAGTAATTTTGTGGGAGAGGCTTAAGGTAAGTGTTGTGTGTTTTCGCATGTCTTACAGATTTTTAGTTCAGGCATGTGCAAAGTTGAGTTGGCCCTTAACATTTATGGTTGCCTTGAATTCCAGCCCATCTGGGACAAAGTCATCTTGTTTGGTTACATCCCATGGAAAATTAGATCAGTGTCTTTTTCTTCCCCCAGAACACAGCTTTTCTTTGTAACCATTCATTCACTTATTTATTCTTTCAACAAACAATTATTTTTATGTACTGGCCCTTGCTGGGTGCTTGGGACATGGTGGTGATAATAGATGCCTTCATAAAGCTTAAGGTCTTGTGACATCAAATAAGTCATGGCAATAAATTGTATTAAGTGTTATGATAAGGGAAGTAGAGGGATGAATAGCTGAAAATCCATCCAGTCTACTTGCCCACCTATAAGATGGAGATGATTAAAAGAACCTCCAAGGGGCGCCTGGGTGGCTCAGTCATTAAGGGTCTGTCTTCAGCTCAGGTCATGATCCTGGAGTCCGGGGATCGAGCCCTGCATCAGGCTCCCTGCTCGGTGGGAAGCCTGCTTCTTCCTCTCTCACTTCCCCTGCTTGTGTTCCCTTCTAGCTCTGTTTCTCTCTGGTAAATACATAAATAAAATCTTGAAAAACAACAACAAAAAAAGAACCTCCAGGCTGGCCTAGGGACCAGATGAGATGATGTGATTAAGATGTTTTGTTATGTTTTTGTCATGTGTCTTGGACTTCCATTCAAATCCCCTATTGAAATAATTTAAATGCTGCAGAGAATATCCCTCTTATTTTGAGAGTTTGGGTTTTGGTTCCAGAAGATACAAGAGCGGGCCACGTGTCATCCACCAAATGCTGAACAAAGTCTCTGTCCTGGCCTCCATGAATTAATTATTTCCCATGAAAGCCCCAGCTCAGGAGGTGCCCATATTCCGGAGTAGAGTGCATGGAACCTGGCAGGAAGCAGTCACATGCAAGGCACAAGAAGGGTGATATCATTCAAGTCTCACTCACCAAGAACCCCCCTGACACACTTCCACTTTCCTGGCTTCCTACCTTTGACTCAGCACCTCTCACAGCTGTGATCATATATTTCTCTCCCCTGGTAGACAGTGGGCTCTCCAGGACACAGCCCAGGACTGTTTGCTCACCACCATAAGCCCCATCTCCAAACCAGAGCTGTGAATGGTGCTGCTTAGTCGGTATTGCATGAATGAATGACAGAATATGTATTACTTGCTTTGACTTACACCCTTTGGAAAGCATCGTTTTCTAGCTAAACAGTAGTTTCCACTTGACATTCTTGATAATGAACTTCCTGTAAGACTATTCCTGGGAGATAGTACAAGGAGGCTGGGCAGTCACTGGAAGTGAAAGTTCAGGTTGAAAGAAGTTAGGACAGTCACCCAAGATTCCTTTCAAGTGCCTAAAACAGAAAATTCTACAAAGAGTCTCACAGCCCACCTCCAGCTGAGAAACATTTTCAAAAATGAGGGAGACACATGCTTTCCAAAACCAGACATCTGATGCCCATTGTGTCTGGAGAGGAAGTTAGGTCCAGCACCCTTAGGTGAGGGGATATCACCAGCATTTCCAGTGTGTCCTGAAAGGAAATGCAGTCTATTTTTACATCCTTGTTGTATAATAGTAATTTAAATAAGAAGGTGGGGAAATGGGAGTATGTTTTGAGTATGTGTGGTTTTTTTTCCCCTGGTACCTGCTCACACCCACAGAGGTTGTACATTCCAAAATTCTAACACAAGAAACCCTTGACGGATGGCAATGACCAACCACTTTGAACTCCACTCAATGTGCACATCAAGAATGTCCTTGGCAAAGAGCAATTATAGCATAGAAGTGGTAAAAATAATGATCATTCTCATAATTTTCAACTAAGTATAACTCCTAACGACTAAAGCACTATCAGCTAATCAGATTTTTTTGACATGCAAAAAAAAATTTTTTTAAGTCACTATTACCTCTGATAAAATCCATATTACCTATGACATAAATTATTCTTGACTGGTATACAATTAACTGTTACACATCACTGTCTTGTCATTATTTTGAGTGTTCTAACTTTTCCTATTATGCAGTGAAGGGAGAATAGAAGAAATCAGACTTACTGTATACTTTTCTCAAAAGAAACTATACATTCTGTTTATGGTAAAAGATAATGCCAAGTATCCAAAGACAAAGTGAATCTACTAACCAATGAAGATTTTTAGAGCCTTTTGGTTCAGATAAACCTTCAAGGAATAAACAGAACCCTAAAGGGAAATGGAAATGAGCCAACAGGCTCCCAGATGCTTTTGTAAAAAACTGAGGGAGTGACATCAGAATCATTGACGAATGAGTCCTTCCGTGGGCAATTGCTCAAAGAGAAACTGTTACCAAAGAGAAATTGATAGTGATTTAGAGGCACAGTGATTTAGGAAAAGGTGCACAGAACCAGGAGAAATAACATTAAAACTGGAACAGGTTAGGGGAAGTTTAAACGCAAAAATCATGCCCATGCCCATTATGGTTCCTTTCCAAACCTCCTCTAGTGAAAAACTCAGAAGACTATTATGTTTGCAAGATCTTTTCACTCGAGAATACCAGAACCAATATGTCTTTCCCCTGAAAGAGACAGTGTGTTAAACTTCTGCACTACACATTTTAATGAGATGATAGAAGTAGACAAGGCCAGGTCTTCTGTTATATGATTTTAAGCCCCATAATGTTTCCCCCCATGGCACTGAATAGGAGTTCTCATCTGAAATTTACATATGTGGTTATTCCACGAAGGTCACCCTCCCCCATTGAACTACAGGGTCTCCAATGACAAAGATTCTGTCTTCTTTTTCACTAGCCACTGGTTCCTAATGTCTAGTACATTGCCTGTCGCTTAGGAGACACTCATTTATTACCTAAATGAATAAATGAAGATAGCTTAATTATCCTTCTCCTTGTTTGTTTTGCTTCTTGCAACCTTCCTTCCCGGATCAGCATTTCCTGGCTTTCCTCCATTTCATTTCTTTTTCAAATCAAAACCAAACTTCATCTCAACGTTTCCATGCATTGGGTTCTTTTGGTGAGCAGCCCTGCACAAAGCTAGGGCAGCCTCCGTTGCCTCTGAACTAGCCCCTGAGACAAAGATTGAGAACCTCAGGGGTCCCTCAGCTAGCCAGGCCTGGGAAGGTGCTACCACGTGGTGGTTAGAAGTAGCCATAGGAGCAGACGGCTGGGATTTGAACAGTATTGGGTAACTCACTGAATGTGTAATCCTATGTGAGTTGCTTCACCTTCCCAAGTTTTGGTCTCCTCAGCTGTAAATGAGGATGATAATGAAACCAACCAGGTCAAGGGGTTATTATAATGATTAAATGACTCACTGTAAGTAAAGCACCAAAGACGGTGTCTGATATGTGGAGGGCACTCAAAAGTAGAAACTCTTATTCTCACAATGACTCCAAAACCTACATGTGGACTCCACTACACCTTTTTGTAACTGGTCCACAATTACAGCTTCCAACTCAGCTTCCAACCTCTGTCCCCCGCTGCCTGTCCCTGCTCACCGGCAGTCCCCTCCCCCAGCTATGCAGGCACATCTGCTCAGGATTAGGGAAACCCAGTGGTGGTTGTAGGGGGAGAAACCCCGTCAAATTCAGAGCTCAATGGCCAGCTGTTCTTCCAGGACAGAGAATTTTTTTTTTTTTGTCTCCATTCTTGGCCTTCAGGCAGCTGTGGCCTAAGGCATTTGTTCCCTTGAATCTCCAAGGAGGCATCTAGAAACACAGCATCACCTAAGGGCTCTCCTCTCTTACAGCTGCCTGTCCCAAACACAGACAGGAGTCATGTGGTTGAATCTCTCTGTCACTAGAAAAGGGCATGCTTTAGCTCTTTCCTGCAAGCACCTGAATCTTGTTCTCCAAATCTGGTGAGAGATGAGGCTTCCGTGACATGCAGCTCAGCAAAGCAGAAATGGCCGGAGGCCAGGCAGGGCAAAGAGGTGAGAAGCTGCCCAAGCAGCTCAGAGGCCAGTGTCGCTGTGCCCAGCAGCCACTGCTTGGAAGAGGGCCTTTCTGAGAGAAACGGGAAAGAGTGGATTCACCGGCAACATTTCTGCATTTTGTCTCCAGACAACCAGAGAAATCAGAATGACAGAATCCACTGCTGAGGGAAAACAGCTCTTAGCAGCCCAGCTTAGAGGTTTGGGAGCTGGGAGGAAGCTGGAGGAGCCGTCCTCATTGCACTTACTTGTCCAGGATGCAAGAAGAAGGGAAGAGGCAGAACCCCAGCCAGTCTCTAAGCGGTGGCCCCTGAGGCTTGGACCTGGGCAGATGGTTGCGACCAGCAGTGTACACAAAGCTGCACCGTGGCTTTCTGCATGAAGGAAGGTCTGTGACTGCAGAGGTGGAAACAGGTTTTTGGAGGTGGTGGGTGGGGGAGGGCAGGGGAAGCAGAGAAACCAGAAACCGGAAGTTCAGGCAGAGAGTGAATGAGGCAGAGGCAACCACTGTGCACAGAACTGCAGATCCATCGTGTTTTGCAGGTGAAGCTATGTTCAGAGGCCGAAGCTGCTGAGGTTGCCGTGTACAGGGAGCAGGGGATGTGCCGCTGGATGTCCAGGCTCCAGGTCCCCACTGTGGGCAAGTCCTGAGGATTGTTCTGGTGTACACGGTGTGAAATCGAGCTTTTCGCACAGCTTCCAAAATCTCCTTCTTCCCAACCAAGCCACAAGGCAAGAAGTCTGTTTCCTGAAGGTCAACTCAAAATTTCTCTGTTGGGGGAAACAAGGAAGAGGAGAGATATTGTCCTCACCTTGCATGCCACCATATCTCTCTTCTCTGGGCACCATATCAGAGCACTTTTATCATCTTCCCCTTTGAAATTAGCCTGATGTATAATTTCTTATGGATTTCAATCTTTTTTAAATGTTCATCTAGAAAAATCTTTTTCAAAGATAGAGTGTCTAAAGAATGAAGGATGCAGGAGATATAATTTGGAAACATTTTCATAGTAGTTACACCTCTTCAAAGGAAAGAAAAAAGTACTTGAAACACTGGAAATTTTAGTATTGATTTTTTTCCCCAAAGCTGCAAAATAATTAGGACTCCAAAGCAAAAAATCTTGGGGAGGGACCCTTACCATTTATTTAAATAGAAAAATAAGAAGAGAAGCTTTGATTTTCATGGGACCCTGGTTGCTATGAATCCTACTAGAATACTGTTAATACTCCAATGCTACTTGCTGTCAATATACAGGGTACTGTTAATACTGTCCTTAAGGTTATTATTAATCATCATGCAAATACTCCAGAGCTACGCTTACTTATTTCAACAACCATGTACATTTAGGGCTCCTAGTTTTTCTAGGCCAAATACTCTCACCTTAGTAATGCATCACATTGACATGGTATTTTCCAGTTTTTAAAAATGCTTTTAGATTCATTATCTTACATTCACTTCTCAAAATGATCTTCTAAAACAGACACAGCAAGCATCATCCTTTTTGGTTTTGTTTTTAACTAGCTCATTTTGTGAAAAATAATATTCATGCATGCGATAACAAAATCAAGGGCATAAATTGAAAATTAAATCTCTCTTAACCGGCTCTACCCCCAAGTCTCCTGAGATAGAACTACTGTTAGGGGTTTTCATATGTCCTTTCAGAAGTTGTTATGCACACACTAGCACAATTTTATCTATATGTGCCCTTTAAAAATGAACTCACACATATGTGAGCAGTCTCTTCCCTGCTCTGTGCCTTGCTTTTTTCAATTGGAGATCTTCAATAAGAACATACAGAGCTTGACCTCATTCTTTGTTTGACAGTCAGTGTAACTGGTCTCCTAGTGATGGGCGTTTAGGTTCTATGCAGGCTTCTTTGTTAGAAACAGGGCTGCAATGAACAATATTAGCAAAAAAATGAGAAAGTGCTCTCTGGAGTCTTTCAAGTCTATTAAGTCAGTTAATCTTCACAACTGTTCTATGTCTATCGTTACTCCTTTTACTGATGAAAAAATTGACAGAGAGACACTAGGTAATTTGCCCAAAGTCGTACACCTAGGAAGTAGTAGAGAACAGATTTGAATCCAGACCCAAGCTCTTGACCAAACACACAGTGCTGCCTCTCTGTGTTTCCTGTGTACAATTAGATCCAAGAACCAGGAGACACAGCCGGGCAAATCAACCAAAGGTCTTGTGCTTACTGTTACCCAGGCAGCTAGTGGCAGAAATTCCCACCCCCTTGCTCATTCCCTCACCCTCAGTGACATTCCAGTGCCTTCAGAATGTTGTCTCTTTGAATTCCTGAGAAGTTCTAAAGACTTTAGATGTGAATGGAGAATCTGCAGGGAACAGCAGTTTAGGAGTCTTTCATAGATGTGGGGTGAGGGATGAATTTTTTCCTCTGAGTCTGAACACGCAGCTCCCACGCTAATAGATTCTGTAATTTAAGCAGAAGTTGCCACAGAATAGCTTTCCTGTAAAAATGTACCTTTCAAGTTGCCAGTTTAGAGAAAAACTACATCAAATTTTATTCCATGTTACCACTCATTTTTGTCTATTACTGCAAAGAAAAACTTATTAAATCATGAACATTTAGACAAAAGAAAGTATGTCCAATTTAATCCTACATGACGACTCATTTACCACAGAGAAAGTGGCATGGAACCAACTTTCTTCCCCCACCCCCACCCCAACTTGAGAATCACAGCTGCATTCTAAATCTGAAACCCTCTTCCAAAGAGCTGGGACCCGCTTCAGAGTTGTAAGCAAAACTATTTTCAAGCACCTCTTGCATTTAAATAGTTCAAGAATCTCCCTCAGATCCTCACAACCTCGTTAAGGACTCACATCGCCCAGGGCTTTACTATCTTCCAGTCACTTTCCCAATGACAAGTTCCTGTGACAACCATGACCCCACCGCCACCATCTCGAGGGCAGGTACTGTGTCTTCACAACTAGGTGGAGAGTGGTAACATTTAACTGAGACTGAAAGGTGGGGAAGGAACATGATTGGGCAGGAAAATCAGAGTGTGATTTTGTACTCATAAAACCTGAGATGTCTGTGTGACATCCAACAGAAACCATCAAGTACGTATTTGGACACGTGAGGTAGGAGCTCAAGGGAATTCAAGGCCACAACTGCAGACTCAGGGGGTCAACTGTTTATATATAGTGTTTAAACCAAAGGACTGGATGAGTTCACCTGAAGAGACTAGATGGTCAGAGAAGAGAAGGTCTGTAATGGACCCTGAGGAACTCTAACATTTGGAATTTAGGTAGGGAAAGAGGAGGCAGCAAATGAAATTAAAAAGGAGCCATCAGAAATAGAGGAAGCTGTGACACTAGACAGTCCAAGAAACGAGAGCATTTCAAGAAGGTAGGGGTGGCCAGCTGTTTTCAATGATGCTCAGAGGTGGGATAATTTGAGGACACAGAACTATCATCATCTCTCACAGCCTCAGACCGGGGGTCCCTAGTGCAACCAAGCTACTCCTAAGAGCAAGCAAATGACTCGAGGCAGCAACTAAGTATTTTGTCTGGTTTAGGAAACACCTTGTTTAGTGACCCTTAGATCTGTGTGCTTCCATTTACTGAGTCTCTTTCTTCCTCCCTCTCTAAGTTTATGGTTCCTTTCTTGTTGACTGTACTTCTGGCTCCAGTCCAAGTCCCTGAGTTCTTTTAGCCTCAAGGAAACTATTTATTATATTAGTTTCCAAAGTAATGTATTAATGTTTTAGGGCTGCCATAACAAATACCACAGACTGGATGACTTAGAAATTTAAATCACCACTCTGGAACTTAGAAGTCCCAGCTCAAGGTGTTAACAGGCTGGTTTCATTCTGAGGCCTCCCTCCTTGGCTTGTAGATGGCCATCTTCTCCCTGTGTCTTCAGGTGGGCTTTCTGTGTGCATGGACCTATGTCCTAATCGCTTCTTATAAAGACACCAGTCATATTGGACTAGGGACCACCCTAATGACCTCATTTAACCTTAATTGCCTCTTTAAAGACCCGATTTCCAAATACAGCCAAATTCTGAGGTACTAGTCCTTCTCACTTTAACATCTGCATTTTGGGAACACACAGTTCAGCCCATAACAAGCATATTATTTTTTTCTTAGATCCTAGCCATGATTTAAGAATCTCACTGCCATAGGCCTACACTTACTGGGTATCCAGGTCACAGATACATATAATTACTCAAGTTCTAAATTCTGCCTCTTGACTTTCTGTCTTTTACTCATTGCTTTCCTCTCTCTTGCAACCTTTGAACTTTCCTTGGGTCATCGTTTGCTTTGCTATGATCAAATAAGTATAAACTTGTTATATTGCTAACCTGCTAAACAACAGTTCATCAGAGATACACAGATTGGCCCCAGGAAAATTCAAATGATTGAAAGCATTAATAAATTATCTGCTTCCTGCCTGCTCTCTCTCCTTCTAATTTATCCTATGTGTTGACCTCATAGTAACCTTTCTATTAGAAATGATATCTTATATTTTTCCTACCCAAAAGCCACTGATGACTCATCATGATCAACAAAAGCCAGCCTCAATTTCGAATTCTCCGTCTTTGGCAAGCTGATCCCTACCCTGCATACACCCCAGTTCTATTTGCTGCTTTATAAGAGCATCTCTTCCAAAGCCTTCCAAAAGGGTTTACTACTTCCAAACCATGCCTTCCAAACCCTAGTTATCGACAAACCAGAATAGTCGGCCTGCAGCGATGTCCTTTGGCTTCCCCATTCTGTGTCCTTGTCTTAATGTCCAACCCCTTCCCCAAGCTTTAGTTCATCTACAAAAAACATTCCAGATTTCCCCTCTGCCTGAGTCACAATTAATCTCTCCTCTCCTCATTTTTGTATTTTGAATCTAATTATAGTATCCATTGATTTATATTAGGGGTGTGTGTGTGTTCCCCACCAGATCATGAGCTCCTAGATGATCAGGTCCCATACACCTAGAACATAGTTCATACTCAGTAAATGTACTAAACTGAGAACCTTTGTGTTAGAAGTTCCAGCCTGGCTTCTATTCATTTTGGCTGCTCATAACCTTGGGTAGTCCCTTAACTTCTGTTGCTTCATCTCTAAAATAAGATTAATCATATCAGGGATGCTGTGAAAATTAATTATTTATCATTTTGAAAGTGCCTTGAGATCTTCAAAGATTGGCATTTCTATTTTTGTGGGAACTTTCTCACTGGAGCTTGCAGTTCTTTTAAAAGAAACATGCAAAGGAGAGGTATGGCCTGTTCAAAGAACAGGGTTTTCAGAAATCAGAAATGATGATATCCTATATTTCAGACAAGGTCATCTTTTACCCTTAATAGCAAATGATGGAGGCTTGAAGAAACCTGCTTTTCCTACCAGTGAGTTTAAAGTGATTACAGTATTTATGTTGAATTACTAAAAGATGAGTAAGGACTCTATCATGCAGAGAACAGAGATTTTCCTGAGGGAAGAAATAAATGGAAAAAAAAAAAACATTTTAAACATACCAAATGTAAATGACCTTTACAGAAAGAAACCTGGTGTTGCTATGTCCTGGTCAAGGCTAGTACTAGAAATACTTACTTGAGTAATTTATCATTTTGGAAGGCTCAAGACATATCCAAATTCAAGGGCAAAGGGAACAAATTCATTGATATAACAACTCAGGCTTCATACACATTAACTCAGTCAATCTTCCCAATACTCCCGTAAGGCACTAAGGGCAGGTCCTACTAAACCTGTTTTATGGTTGAGCAAATTGCAAGCCAGTGCAGTTCTGCAGCTTACCCAAGGCCATCCCATAAATAGTGAAGCCAGGACTCAGCCTGACCTCTTGATCCAAGTCCAGGATTCCTCTGTCTCATCTCACTCCATCTTAGCCCTAGTGTTTGGAACACTGCACACAGGACACTGGGCTTCCTGAGCAAGGAGAGTGGGAAGGCAGAGAACTTCCTAAGGTGGCTTCCAGCCTCCTTTCCCCACCAGGTTCATTGGCCGCTCTGTGTAGGGATCCACCTTTTCCCAAATGCCAGAGCTCTCAGTGCTGAGGTGAGCTGTATTTCCTTTTATTTCCCTCCCCCTTCACCTCGGGCAGGGATCCCCTCCTCTCCTGGCTGCTTTGTGGCAGTAACTTGTACTGACTGGGAGAGTGTTAATGGTGTCAGGCCCCAACACACAATGGCATGAAAAGTAACATCTGGGCGGGGATATAGAGTTTGCACCCCCGGGAGCTTCCCCTGTGGCTCTCTGAAGAAAGGACTCTTCACCCAGAGATTGCAGCTCCTACATTCTGAGGGCAGACCCTTCGAGAAATATCTGTGGTTCAGACATAAACCCCTTGACTTCATCTCCCTTCTCTTCAGCCTCTTGCACTGAAAGCAAAAGTGAGTGAAGCCATAGAGGAAGGAATTCAGGAGTCCCTTCCATCTTGAAGGAAATGCAGACATTTCCTATGGTTGGTTCTCTGCCTTGGGCTCCAACAGCACTTTTCTGGCTCTGGCAATGTTTCTTACCTTGGGCCTTGGGTTATGGTTTTCTGTGGATGTGTCTTATATTCCCAATTGGAACATAAGCTTATTGAGAGCAGGAAAAATGTTTACTATGGTGGTAACAATAATGTCAAGCACAATTTACTGAAAAAATATTGAGTGGTAGGTATGGTGCTAAATACTTTACATACCAGGTGTCATGAATTTTTGTAACAGCCTTATGAAATAGGTATCGTTATTTTCATTCAGATTTTATAGCTGTGGAGATAGAGAACTTGAGAAATTATTTGCCCTACATATCGCATCTAATAATCATCAAAGCCAGGACCAAGAGTGAGGTCTATCATCATTCTTCTGTGTAACCCCTGAATGACCAAGTAGACCTAGTAGAAAGGCCCTTAATAGGATGCCATAAATATTTACTGGATTTTAGAAAACTGCTGTATAGTTTAATTTGAAAGACACATAATAAGAGCTAACATTTTCATTTCCAGGACCTGTATGCAATCTCAACCTCCCCTTCAACTTCTTTCCCCCAAAGCCAAACATCTTTACTTTTCTCTCCATTTATTTATTGAAGAAACTGGGTCACTGCACTCTTCTTGTGGAGTTTCCTCTCCACTGGGTTTTGTCAATTGTATTATATTATCCTCATAACAATCATACAATTAATCGATGAGGTAGGTACTGCTATTATTGACCATTTGTAGGGGAGGAAAACATGGCTCCGAATGGTGGAGCTTGTGCTTAAGGTGACGTAGGAAGTGGTAAGTGAGGACACAAACCTGACTCTCACTGACTCCAGGGCCCGTACCCCTGGCTACCAGGTCAAATAGCCGTTCCCATAGGTTTACCCAGTGAGCATATCCATCAACTGGGTATCAATCTCTGTCTCATAATTCATTTGACGACTTATACTAAGAACCAAAACTTAAAATAGAAGAGCACGTGGATGTTTTATGTTCATTTGCCAATTTTATGAGGATCATAACTAACATCCAATGTTTGACTAAAGAAGCACAGCATACACAGTTCTCTAAAATGAACAACTTAGAAATTGGTTCTTAATCAAAGACTTTATCATAGGTAGTTAACATATGTTTTTTTATTCTTTACAAAGCTCTTTAACTAATAAATTGAAAAGGTAAAATATATAAGTTCAAAAAAGATTTGGATAAAACAATAGATCCACAGTGGCTAATGAGGAATCCCTGGGTGGGTCAGCGAGTTAAGTATCTGCCTTCAGCTCAGGTCATGATCCTGGGGTCCTGGGATCGAGTCCTGCTCAGCAGGGAAGTCTGCTTCTCTCTCTCCCTCTCAGCTCATGCTCTCTCTCTCTCTCTCACTCTATCTCAAATAAATAAATAATCTTAAAAAAAAAATAGATCCACAGCAGCTTTTGAAAAGAGGCCAAGGATATTTGTGATAAATACCCCATTTTTAAAAATTGTAAATAAAAATAATAAATACTTATTTTTTAACATTTTGGGGAAAAATTTTTTTAAAGATTTTATGTATTTATTTGACAGAGAGAAACACAGCCAGGGAGAGAACACAAGCAGGGGGAGTGAGAGAGGGAGAAGCAGGCTTCCCATCGAGCAGGGAGCTTGATGCAGGGCTCGATCCTGGGACTCTGGGATCACGACCCGAGCCAAAGAGAGTTGCTTGACCAACTGAGCCACCCAGGCACCCCAACATTTTGGGAAAAATTTAAAGTACGAAGAAAATAAAGCCATCCACCAAGGCCTTGCACTCAAATCCTTCACCTTTTGAGGTTTAAGGGGAAAGTAGCCGGTCTTCTCCACATTATGTGACTGCAGAGGCGAAGTTTGGCTTGGAAGTGGCAAGACTCTGAGTCCTAAAGTTTCCAGAAGGGCTAGATCATATGTTCACAGGCCCTGCAGTAGAGACATTTTAGATAAGAAATAAAGTATCTAGTGCTAAGGAGTAAGAGTCATTAAAACCTGGAATTAAGATCTGAGAAAGACACAAATCATGAAACACAGACTTTCATACTTTTAAGAATGAAATGGAAACAAACAAAACAATGAAGAGCGAAAGACAAGGGATGTAGGTTTACAGTTTAGGTGAGTTCCAGAAATTTCAATACGAAAATATTTGTATTTATAAAGATGGAGATTTTAACCCTTGTAGGAGGAGGTCAGGTCACAGGATGAAATGGAACTGGAGACACTGAGCCACAGATGATTTCTAAATAGACAAAAGACCTCACCTCTCCCAAAGATACCAAGCCAGAGGTCGACAATGCCATAGCCAAGACTACTCCCGCCACTCCCCAAACCCATCATTGCAGAGCCGTCCTGGCGTCCCTCCGCCCAGACTTTCACTCTTGTCTCACTCCCAGTACAGTGTACCCAGACTGTTCCAGGCAGATTTCCACTGAGATTGACAGAAAATCTGAGTTTAGAACCTTGTTATTCAAAGTGTGGTCCTTGGACCAGCAGCTGATCAACATCATCTGGAGGCTTGTTATGAATGCAGAATCTCAGGTCCCACCCAGACCTTCTGAATCAGAACCTGCATTTTAATAAGATCCTCAGCTATGTAATTAGCTTCTCTCAATGATGATTCCTGACTCAGACCCTGGCAGTCTTTGGAAAAACATCATCCAATCTCTTCAATCCAGACCTCAGTCACCCCTTTCTCCAGTGTCCCGTGACACATTCACCAAACCATTTTATAGAACACTTGTGCTGGGGAAAAAGCAATGAATGAAACAGACAGTATCCCTTACCCTCACAGTGCTTACATTCTGGAGGAGGGAGATAGACTGATAAAAAATAGGTAGCTAAGAAATGAAAAACAAACAACAAACAAATAAAAAACTGCTTTTCGGCAAGGTCACCTCTACTCAGACTCCAAGTTCAGGGCTGGGGTTGTCTGTGTAGAGATCTACTGTGCGTGGCCTGACACGCACCCCCACCCCCTCTCTGTCTGCCCGTGGAGGAGAAAGGCCTTGTTGACCCCGTGCTGAGAGCTGGCATAAACGATCAGTGTCCAGGAGATCCCCGGGCAGATGGAAACAGTTTGACATCGCCCTGCAACTGGCCCTTCTCCAAATGTAATTCCTCCTGGAGACAGTCACGGCTTTAAAGTTACCCACACGAACATCTGTCATATCACCTGTAGTGCTTGTTATGTTATTTAATGAGTGGGGCGTAACAGATGAGTTTTATAGAGAGACCCAATAAAGCAGACCTGCTGATTTTGTTCCAGTCGTAAGATGCTCCACAGTCTTTGGGAAGCTTTGCTGCCTTCTCTTAGGTCATTTCCCCACACAGAAGAGCCAGGAGTGCGGGAGACGGAGACAGGCTCTCGTTTCTTAGGAGCTAAACTGACAGCAGGCTCAAATCCTGGTCAGTCTGATTTTAATTGGGGCTTACCACAGTTCATTTTGGGTAAGTTTTATTATCGTTATTTTTGTTTAGGCAAAACACTCAACCATAAACTAATTTGAAGATTTTTCTATCAAGAGAGAAAAAAAGCAGACTATCGGCAAAATGGGGCCAAGCAGAAAAGGGAGAGAAGGGGAGGGAACATTTCTTCACCAGCACAAGGGAAGTCTTAACTCAGAAGCCTGCTTCAGCCAGAATCAAAGAACAGTCTCTCTTTCTCTCGCCTTCATAACCCTGGCCCAAATTGCTTTTAAAAATTCTGCAGCCTGGTATGTTTACAGAAATCCATTCAGGCATACATAGTTCCATTTCTTTCTTCCAGGAAGATTTTGATTTTACGGTTTCAAAAAATATACCTATCATGTCAGGCCTGAATGAAATAACTATTTACATTCCTTTAGTTCTCCCAGTCTTTATCCACATACACACATACTTTTTTTTTTTACATGTTTCTTATCATTGAATATGCAGTTTCACTCTCACATTTTTAATTGCGTTTCTACCGGCAATTTTTTTGCAAGTCATCAAGCATGATTTGAGACCCTGTTCTCTAATTCTTGCACTTCAAAATGGAAGAGTTTTACCTTAAAGTGATTAAGTTATTGTAAAAATTGAGTTGCAAGAGTTGCTTCAGGTGGAATATCTGCTTTATTTAGTTTCTAGGTTAAGAAATGCTACTTAAGCTTCACGGAGTCATCTTCCTGATCGCCTCCTTCTGCCCTTTGCTCTATGTCCTTTATGCAGTATTTCTAAAAATAAAATGCCAATGTGAACTTTATAAGACAAAAGGCTTTCCTAATAGATTTCAAACAGAGAAAATTGAAACTATAAGTCTAATGATACAGAAGAATCAGCTAGAACCAGAAGGAAAGACAGTGGTGGTATTGATGACTAAGGGATTTGACAATCCAGATAATCTAAAAAAATTTTAGAAGCATATGGAATAAAACAAACAGGTTCCTCAAGACAGCATCAAAGACTTCTTTTGTCCAGAACGTGTTAAAATACCTCTATCAGGGGCACCTGGGTGGCTCAGTTGGTTGAGCGACTGCCTTCGGCTCAGGTTATGATCCCAGAGACCCAGGATGGAGCCCCACATCGGGCTCTCTGCTTGGTGGGAAGCCTGCTTCTACCCCTCTCCCTCCCCCTGCTTGTGTTCCCTCTCTGGCTGTGTTTCTCTCTGTCAAATAAATAAATAAAATCCTTAAAAAAAATACCTCTATCAGTTCAAAGCATTAACCTCTCTACATCATTCTCTTTATAGATAAAATGTGAAGAGAAAAGCCATTACTGAACAAGTTACTCTTCACTATTGTCCAAGAAATTATGATAGATGATACCCTAGGTCCCCTGGGACTTATGCACACTAGAAAGGAGTAAAGAGCAAAGTTTTATGTCTTATGCCATGTTGTAAGACAAAATATCAAAGGATGTTTCATATGATAAAATAAAACTGCATATTTAAAAAGGAGAGCAAAAAATAGCATAAAAGCCAGCCCCAAATTTACCAAAAAAGAACTAAATTAGGAAGCAGAAAACTCTAATTCTGTTGTATTATTGTCTTCTGTGCTTCTCAAGTACCCCAAAACTCGGTGACTTAAAATTATTTATGTCCATGGTTTTTGTGAGTCAAGAACCTTAGAGCACCTTACCTGGGTAGTCTGGTTTAAGGCTTTCTATCTGAAGACTGGACTGGGCCTGGAGGATCCTCTTCCAGACTCACTCATTATACTCATGGCCATTGTCTAATTCCTACATGGCTATTCACAAAATCATCAAGTGGATTTCTCCATCAGGCTACTGAGTGTCCTCATGACGGGGAAATGATTTGAGAGAGAAATCAAGAAGAAAAATAGGATGCCTTTCATGACCCACACAAATATCCTCATTTCCACCATATTACATTCATTAGAAGACAGTGACTGAGTCCAGGTCACACTCAAAGTGAGGGGAATTTCCCTCTGCCTTTTAGGAGGAGAATGTCAAAGATTTTGTGGATGTATTTTCAAACCGCAGTACAATAAGCCTTTTTTTTTTTTAAAGATTTTATTTATTTGACAGAGAGAAACACAGCCAGAGAGGGAACACAAGCAGAGAGACCGAGAGAGAGAGAAGCAGGCTTCCCGCTGAACAGGGAGCCCGATGTGGGGCTCGATCCCGGGTCTCCGGGATCATGACCTGAGCCGAGGGCAGTCACTTAACCAACTGAGCCACCCAGGTGCCCCACAATAAGCCTTTTTAAAACCATGAGGAGTTGGGGGTGTGGAAGGTTGAGGGAAGAATACCATCTTCTAGAACAGCAGAGAAGCTAGATACACAAGAAAGCTCAGCCCCCCACCTCATTGCCATCCCCAGAAACTAGAGAAAGCCATCAACAAAATCCTGAGAGTTCTCACCATTACTATCAAATCTGGAGCGAGGTCTGTACAGATTTATGTATCTATCTTTCATCCTTCGACTGAAGAGTAATGGGAATGGATATGGAAAGGGAAAGAGATAGAACAGAGAAAAAAGCAACATTACTGACTTTGGAAAATATGAAAAGCTCCAGGGTTCCAGGTTGAATTGGGGAAACAACCGAAACCCAAGGGTGTCTACCAACAAACACTATTGGGGCTGCACTCACATCCCCCTCAGCATTCACAGTTACTCTGTTTGGCTTTTCAGGCTTCCAATTCCAAGCACCTCCAACTCTGGGGATTTTTCTGACCAGCAAAGCTCACTTAGCCTCCTGTAGGGCAGGCAGGAAGTACTGGGGAATTAATGCCTCCTCCTAGCCAAACTCAACCAGTGACTTGACAACAGGTGGGATAAAGAGAAATTCCTCCACTCCTCATTATGCAAACTCTGACATCTGTTCTGTAGAGTCTACCAGAGTTCCCTGATGGGGTCGAGCTCCTGTTGGACACACAAGTGCCCTACTCTACAGCACGCCCTGGATGTTCCTCCCTCTACCGGCTTCCTTCCTTTCCTCACTTTTCCACTCCCCTACTAGTGCTTCTTGGGATCGTTTCCCATATAAACCACTTTCACTCATTTTCTTGCCTTGCTCTGAGCTTTTTGGAAACCCAACCTACAAGCCATGAACCACTGAAAAGAATAGAATATACACCCACATCAAGAGTATGAGCTCTAGCATAGATCCATTAACACAATCCTGGAAGGGAGAGTAGAACCCAGGTAGTGTCAAAGAGAACATGTTCATCATGTCTAAAATCATGCTTTTCTAATGTTAGGTCTAAAGATCTCTAGATGGTGCAACCTGAGGTGTTTTAAATCTTTATACTCTCCTTTTCTACGGTGTGCACATTCTTTATAATAAGCATGTGCCATTTTTATGAAATAATAATGATTTTCTTCCTTAAAAAAGCAAAGACTGCAGACAAATATCCCAAGAGGTAAACGAGAGTAGTTCATTCTGTATATATTTTCTTTTATCACTTTTTATATTTTTAGTGAGAAATAATTTTCTCTTCCTCATCCCTATCAGCAGTAATGAGTTGTTTTGTTTTTTTTTAAATATTTTATTCACTTGACAGAGAGAGAGACAGAAAGGGAGGGAACACAAGCAGGGGGAGTGGGAGAGGGAGAAGCAGCTTCCCCGCTGAGCAGGGAGCCCGATGTGGGACTCGATCCCAGGACCCGGGGACCATGACCTGGGCTGAAGGCAGGCACTTAATGATTGAGCCACTCAGGTGCCCCCATAATGAGTGTTTAACCAGAAAATACAGTTTTGACAAAAGGCAGAAAAATACATACTTTCATATATTACAAAGCAAGGAGGAGGATTCTTGAAAGCTGTGAATTGGTAAGTTGGTAAAACCTTCCAGGAAGGTAAATTAACAATATAAACCAGAGGCTTTAAAAATATCTATGCTTTTGATCCAGTAATTCTGCTTCTGTGTATTTAGCCTAAGGCAGTATTTCCCAAAGCTTTGTCCCACCATCAGAATCACATGAGCCCTTCCAAAGATGTCTGAATCAATATCTCAGATTCAAACTGAGATCTTGGAATTTGGCTATAACAAGGTCTCCTGATAATTCTTACATACATTAAAGCTTAAGTCCTACTGGCCTGAGCAAATGAGCTTCATTCATTAATGCTTCCTGAGTCCCTGCTAAGAATTAGGCTCTGTTCTGTGCACCGGGGACACAGTTATAAGCCTGCAAATAACACATAGAAAGTCATTGTATAAATATTCATTATAGTATTATTTATGATAAAAAGTAGGAAGTACAGGAGATTCTCAATGATATTTCAAAGAAGGGCAAGGAACCCTGTTCACCATGTGTTGTCAGAGGAAAATAGCTGTGATCCCTTTTTAAAAATTTACAAATACTTTGATTAAAAAAAAGTAAAGCAAGATATGTATGTAAAAATATTAATCTTTTTGGGACGCCTGGCTGGCTCAGCCCTGGTGAAACTTCTTAATCTCAGGTTCATGAGTCAAGCCCCACGCTGAGCATGTACCTACTTAAAAGTACATACACATGGGGCAGAAAGCAAGCCAGAAGCTCAGGAAGACAACACTCCAATGCGAAACCCCAAATGGGGAGGCTGGGTGAACATGGCGGCGGCCACCGGGCGCTTCCTAAATTCTGCTGCATGAAAGAATGGGTGAATGGTCCTGGTGGCAGGAAGTGTGGACAGATGGATCCACTGAAGCATTGGGAAAAGTGTCCCAGAGAAGGGAACAAAGAATACGAGATGGAGAGGCTGGGAGCCAGGAGAGCGCCTC
>PITA01024684.1:0-25829 GCA_004023965.1 Spilogale gracilis | reverse complement strand
TTCTGTGTCCAAAGTCTCTGTTGTTTCATTTCTTTCCCTAGGTTACCCTACTTCCCATTTACTTTCCTTTTCCTACTGTCCTCTAGGTTACCCCTTATGCACCACAAGTAAGTGAAACCATGTGATACTTGACTTGCTCTACTTGGCTTATTTCACTCAGCATAATCTCTTCCAGTCCAGTCCATGTTGCTACAAAAGTTGGATATTCATCCTTTCTGACGGAGGCATAGTATTCCATTGTATATATGTACCACATCTTCTTTATCCATTCATCTCTTGAAGGGCACCTTGGCTCTTTCCACAGTTTGGCGATTGTGGCCATTGCTGCTATGAACATTGGGGTGCATATGGCCCTTCTTTTCACTACATCTGTATCTTTGGGGTAAATGCACTGGGGTCATTTCAAGATATTGATCTAGAGCTGCTAATTGTGCGGTGTTTAGAAAGCAAACATATAGAGCAGTTGGAAGCACAGGACTGGATCCTGGGATGACGGGGTCCTAATCCTGGTGAATGCTGCTAGTTAGCTGTAACTTGGGTCACTTCTGAGTTTCTAAATCTGTGAATTGGGAAAGATCGTCTCTCAATGACTCCTCCCAGTTTAAAACAAACAAACAAACACGTGAATCCTGGTGTTAGATGATAATGTCGTTTAGCACGACTAAACTTTGCTATCAATATATCCCAAGGACTAAGTACTAATGGAAACAACAATGTTAAGTGCAATTGACAAACTTCCCTCCTAAAAAATAAAATCCTTTATTTAGGCAAGAAGAGGCTTGCCATATTTCTCCCATCAGTGGGCTACCCAGTCTGTTCTTTCTGCTTCAGTTGGGAATGCCATAAATGGTTTTTAAAAAATTAAACAGTTGATTTAAAGACAGTTGTAGATATGCAGTTGTGATAAATTATACGGAGAGATCCCTGTACCTTTTACGCAGTTTCCCCTGACAGTGATGTCTTGCAAAACTAGACAGCATGAGACTACGGCCAGGATAGGATGTTGACGCTGGCACCATCAAAACACAGGTGCGTCTTCCCGATCCTCCACGGGCCGCTCCTCCCCCCTGCTCTTATTCCCTCCGTAACCCTTGGCAACCATTAATCTGTTCCCATCTCTACAATTTTGCCATTGAGAGAGTGGTGCATGAGTGGACTCGTACTGTGTGTCACTTTCGGAGACTGGCTACTCAGCACAGTTCACTGGTGAGTCTTCCAGAGTGTTTCGGTATCAAGAGTTTCCACCACTTGCTTGCTGAGTAGTGTTCCGTGGTGTGGAGGGATCACTGTTTGTCTAGCCATTCGCTTGTTGAAGGGCATCTGCGTTGTTTCCAGTTGGGGGCTATTGTCTCCCAATAGACGTTCAGCATGGGGGCTTTAGGGTCTCTATACGTCTTCCCACTTAGCGAGTTAGCTATAGTACCCGTACGTAATGCCACACCACCAGATTTTTCCTACATGTTTATAGGGGTGCACACAGTCCAGGGGCGTTTATGTGTCCAGTGGTTGCCCAGGACAGGGCTGTGGGTTGTAGAAATCCAGCCAAAGTTAACCACACGTTTCCTATCAGGGATGCAACATTAAGACTCAGACATTGAAATAACACTGAAATCACACGACAACACTGCATGTCCTCAAATACTAGACTGCACGGTAGAGAATTGAACCTTAGAGGAGTCTAGAACCAGGAAGCATGAAGGTCCAAGTGTTTGGGGGAAGTTGTTCTGGGTAGTAATGATATTTACTATCGATGAAGGGCTCCTTAATCAAGTATAGCTAGCTACTATTCTCTAATTTTACAAATGAAGGAACAGAGAGGGTAATGACTTGCCTACCGTCACACAGCTATGATGTGACCGGATGCAAATCCAGGCATCCTAGCCTCAGGCCATGCTTAATCCCTAGACTTCTGTCTGTCTGGTAGCAATAGTGGAGGACCATTTCCTGGTCATGACTCCATCCCCATCCACTTCTTAAGTTATATTTTTACACGGAGTTATGTTGAAGCTGAAAAGATCATCTCTGGCCTCATTGGTGTGATGAGCTCCTTAGGGGTCAAGGTTACTGACGAAAACTTAATTGTACTTTGCGAAGAACGGCACCAGCTTCCTTTGGCACAGGAAGCCTTTACCCTTTAGCTCCCTGGAGTAATGTTTTTGAAATCTGCCGGCTTTAGCCAGCGCGTAACGTAAGTGCAGTGAGAGGGTGAGCATCAGCCGGGAAGTCCGTTCCTGGGTGTGTGCTGTGAGTGTGCAAACAGCAGGGCTGAGCGCTCTGGCGGTGGTGAGTACCTGTGTACGCCGCACAAGAGGCATCGAAGTTCCAGCTGTATACCGAAAAATACCCAGGGCTGGCTGAGTGCATTTCAGACCATGAATGTGGTGGCTTCGTGTCTTCTGAATTATTGGCCAGAAGGCCACGTCCACACTGGGCTGTCTCCGTGGCTGCCAAACCCCTGCCAGACACGCCAGGGGTGTGGTTTCTCGTCCATCACAGCGCCCCCTGCCGCTGGCCCTTAGAGCGTCACCTTTTGTTTAAATGGGAGGATATCCAGGCAGCTGGATATCCAGTCGGTTAAGCATCTGCCTTCAGCCCAGGCAGGTCCCCAGGGTCCTGGGATTAAGCCCCACATTGGGCTTTCTGCTCAGTGGGGAGTCTGTTTTTCCCTCTCCCTCTGCTGCTCCCCCTGCTTGTGCTCTCTCTCTTTCTCTGTCAAAGAAATAAATAAAATCTTAAGGAAAAAAAAATAAATGACAGGATACCAGCCACTGGCTTGTTTTTGTTTCGGAACCTAAATGCAGCCTTGAGAGTGTCTTGACTGCCAGCCCTGGGGTGGGCGGGCAGAAGGAAAAGCTTACTGGGTGAGAACTTCCGGACCAGGACCTGGGGCTATCTCTGGACTCTGCAGCCTCCAGCCGGCTGAGCCGGGCAGGCCCCCCCACCCCATGTCTCCACATCCAGAAATTGGGGCCAGTTTTGCCCTGTCTTCCCCATAGGAGCTGTCACCGGGATAAGGACGATGAGCACGTGCTGGAAACTCGCTGGGGCGTGAATGTGTGCTCCCGTGGGAAATCAGATCTTGCAGTTACAATGCTTGTAGACAACTTCAGGACCAACGCCAACCCTGGAAGAGGCGGGAAGGAAGATGTCTCTTTGGCACAGGAAGCCTTTACCCTTTGGCTCCCTGGAGTAATGTTTTTGAAATCTGCTGCGGTGTGCTCTGCTTGCGTTGGGCAGGCTCGGCAGTCCTGGGCACGCTGTGCTATAGGCAGTGTGCCCAGGAAGACGGGAGGCCTCTGGGCCCCGCCTCGTGGGTTGTGGAACCTGGGCAGGGCATTAGGGGGGACAAGGGAGGGCTCCAGCGTCACAAGCAGGTGGGGCTCTGCTCTTTGGGGAAGCCCACACTCTGGGCGCTGTGCTCCAGCCACAGGGGCTTGTGTCTAATAGGTCCCTGGTCTGAGTGACACCTGTTACGCTTAAGGACAGTCCTCAATGGCCCAAGATGAGTCCCCAGCAGAGGGAAGCCCTTTCCCTGCAGGAGCCTCATCTACGACATGTTAGAATCTTGCTGCAAATGGCTGAGCCCAGATGCATGGATCCAGTGCTTTCCAGACAGATTGCTGCAAGTTCCTGCTGCACCTGGCCCAGGATTTTAAAGAACTTTCATCCTCGATTTCTCCTTTGATTTTGTAGAGTTGGCACATGGAGAAGGATAGCAAGGGCCACACCCCACGCCTCCTGGCTAGTTAAAAAGCCATGCTGAGCAGAGAGAAGCAGCCCGGTGAACAGGTGGTGGAGAAGGCAGCGCACACATCTCTATGTCCTCGGTTTTTGAAAGGTCCTTGCCGGCAGGACGCCCCGGGAGCCAAGGCTGTTCACCACCCACACTGAAATGTTTGCTTGTTTGTGTCACTTCTGAATCGGGGCAAAGGGACTGGACCCCGTGTGCTTGGCTTTCAGGCCCTGGTTGGCACACATACGCAGAGGTGATGGCCAGAAGCCACCTTCCACCTCCACTGTCCTGGGTCCTTCTTGTTCCAGAGTCCCTAGGAGGTGCAGGGAACATCCTGATCGCTTCAGCCCACGACCAGGCTGACCTCAGTTGCCCGATCATCTGGGCGACCCTCCGGTCCTTTCTGGCCTCTCATCCTACCTCCTTTCGTTCCCATTGCACAGGTTCCCCAGGTTCCTCTCTTGTTTGTTTTCTCCCTCTCCCTGCCCCATATTTTATTTTATTTTTTAAAAGATTTTATTCATTTATTTAAGATAGAATGAGAGAGAGCACAGCAGGGGGGAAGGGCAGAGGGAGACGGAGAGGGAGGAAGCAGGTGAGCAGGGAGCCTAATGTGGGGCTCCATCCCAGGACCCTGGGATCATGACCTGAGCCAAAGGCAGACACTTAATGACCGAGTCACCCAAGTGCCCTGTGGACCCCTTATTTTAGATACAATCTAATGATTTTGTTTCCTGCAGAATGTCTGAAAGCAATTCCTGATTTTGCCTTTCAATCCCTGTCCCCCTTCTCCCCTGGATCCCAAGCCTCCAAGCCTCCACAAGGAGGATGTACCAGCTGCACAGCCAGAAACCTGGGGATAAGCCCAAGTCCCCACCTCTCCTTCCTTGCCCTCTCTCCACCTCCAGCCAGGCACCAGATGCCGTCAGCCCTAAGGCAACCCCTTGCGAGGTTGCCCTCTTCTCACTCCAGTCCCTGGCCCACTCCTGGCCCCCATCTGCCTCTTCCCCTCCATGCTCAACACACCTGCGAGGGGCGGATTTCCAGAGCTCTGCAGCTTACACTCTTTCTGTGACCTTCTGTCACCCTGGGGAGTAGAGCCCCAGGCCCTCAGCTGTGTCCACATGTCATTATCTCTCTGGAGCGTGCTTGGGCCTCAGAGCCTTTGCCCTGGATCCTCCTTCCCTTTTAAACAGCAGCTCTTCACCTTGCTTTTGACACCGTTCATGTGCCGTCCCGTCCCCTCTACCAGGCTCTCTCTGGCCCCTGAGGCACTGACTCACTGTGCTGTTTTCTTGCATCTGTCCCCTTCATATGGCTGTGAGGCCCTTGGGAGCGGGAGTGCCTCACTGCACCCCTTATCCCCCTTAGCATCCGTCCCGGAATGTGTGTTCACATGCTGGGGTGTCTGTGGTTGGGGGAGAGAGCTTCATGCAATCTGGGATTTCTGAGATTCTGTCTTGTATTGCTCACCGTGCTACAGGTTCTTTACTCGAGAATTACGCATAGAGCACATACTAAGTGCCTGGTATAGGGCTAAGGACCAGGGGCAAAATAATGAATCCTGTCAGGACTAGAAGCTGATGGCCTAGTGGCAGGGAAGGGGGCAGAAAAAAATTAAACGGTGATCTATACAAAGCCTCTGAAGGGCTTGGCTGCCAACAGCAGGAAATAGGGTTAGACCGTAGGACGCGCCGTGATTATATTCTTCGATGTCTCTAAGTGCACATCCTGGATCGCACAGTACAACGACATTCAGATGTGGTACGGACGGCCGTCTCCAGGCCTGGTGCTGGCTGAGCTCTCTCAAATCCAGCATGGCTCACAGTTTGCAAAGATCCAACCGTATGCCAATCTCAATCCCTCACCATCTAATTAAACTTAGTATTTCTAAGGGGTTTACCATGGGTCAATAGAAGTTGGATAATATTCTTTATCTGGCATAATGATGGAAGAAAGTATTCCTTTGAAATTTATTTGGGAGAGAGAGAGAGCAGGAGAGCACAGGCACACAGAGGGGAGGAATAGAGGAAGGAGAGAGTCCCAAGCCGACTCCCTGCTGAGTGTAGAGCCCGACAGAGGGCTTGGGACTAAGAGGATGAGATCATGACCTGAGCCAAAACCAAGAGCCAGACGCTTAACTGACTGAACCACCCAGGCACCCCTGAAGTTTATTTTTTAACACAGCCCCTTTAATAAAGCCATGTGTATATAATTTGCGTAGACAATCTGATATATGCTGTTTCCCTGACTTCTTAACCAAAGCTTATGGAATATAATGTTCTTTTCTTGGTGACTTGGAATTATTTTATGAAGCTTGAAAGCCCAAGGCATAGTGACATGATGTCTGTTTGCCCCACTTACATCAAATGCTCCAGAATGCTGCTTTATAGACCAAGCCAACCAACCAACCACCCACCCATCCACCCAACCAACCAAACCAACCAACCAACCAATGAACCAACCAACCAACCACCCAACCAAACCAACCAACCACCCACCCAAACCAACCAACCACCCACCCAACCAACTAAAACCAACTAAACAAACAAACCCCAGAGAGTTGGTATCTTCGTTTGTACAATCCCCTGCTAAGCTGGAAGTCACTGCTTCTTCCTGCCCTCAGTGTTAGCCTTTTGAGTTTACTGCTCCTTGTGTTGTGACTGTCATGTTAGAAAAGTCAGCAAGTTAGCCCTTCCCTAAAACAAAAGCAGGCCTTGGAGGGCTGAGGGACTCTTCCTGGAATCTCGCAAGCTGATGACTTCCCAAGACACCCTATGCAAGGACCAGGACAGCTGCTGTTGGCGCCTGCTGCCCCAGCTTCCTAAATGGACTGGCGCCCCCTACCGGTCTGACAGGGAAGGGCGGACACTGGGTAAGTGCTCAAGACAGTGTTGAAGGATGCGTGCTACTTTGGCCAGAAATCCCTCCAAGTAAAAAGATGTTATTGGCCCTTTCCCTAGCCAACAGGGTGGGTGAACTATCACAGGGCGGCAGCTGTGTGGAATGAAGGGAGACCAACCCACGGGAGTCTCTCTCATCCCCAATGAGGCGTACACAGAAACAGTGCTGTGTAGACAGAGGTCCCTGCAGGGAAGAGAATGCCACATCACTGCAGATCTGCATGGGGGAGACGGCCTGAAATATGTTCACCTCTCCCTCAAGGCTTTTCCCACACAATTCTCTTGGTCCCACACAATTCTGTTGTAAAGCACTTCCCCCTTCCTTCTTTTCCTTTACAGAGTATAATTGGTTTATAATAATCTTTTATTAAAACTCTCAAACTCTAGCTAACAGAAATTCGATATAGATTAATTGGATCTCAGTAGGCTACACTCTCAGAAAGCTGAAGTTTAGAATTAACAAAAGGGATTTTTCTGGCCCTGAAAGAAAAAAAAATTAAAATCCTCCAACTTTTCCCTGTGAAGGAAAACGTCAATGTCTCCTCCTATTTCCAACCAGTCCCCGCTTCTCTGTCAGACTGGGGTGATTTCCCCTCCTTGGCTTGGTGGATTGTTGCAGGAGCATTGGAGCCCCATGATGGCAAGATTTAACTGAGGGCATGAAATTATTCAGACTCAAAGGCTTAAGTACAGGTGAAATTCTGACTCACCCTAAAGAGTATTTATGGCCTTGGCAATACACCTTAGCAATCACTCAAAAGAAAACAATGAAAATTTTCTAAATGTCCCTCTGGCTGCAAACTTGGATGATCATTAGAGGGAGACATAACCTGCTGACAGATAAATCTTCATCACAGGTTTGACACAAACAGCAGCACTGCCTGCTTGGTTTTCACAATTTTCACAACCCAGTGTCTGGGCACCTTCTCAACATAGTAACAGTCTGAGCTATGGAAACTACCACCTAGCACACAAACTAAAAAAAACACATAATGCAAAACATGAAAAATTTCATTAAACTGTTGAGGAAATATCAACAATTATTTTATCATTTTTAAGGCCTTTACATGGTTTCTGATTACCACTTACTTCTTAATATTACCTTTGAGGAGGTTATGATTTGGGTTCTTTTCCTCTGAATAAAATGAGGTTTTCAATAAAGCATAGCCCAGCACATGCCTGATTTTAAAGACCTACAGCAGAGTTTGGGCCTTAATGGGAAAAGCAGCATGGGGACAAAGGACCACAGAGCTTCTGAAGTAAAAAGCCATGTTGATTTTTTATTTTCATGGGATTTCTGGACTGAAATTGTGGCCATTTTAGTTTCAGAGAGCCTACAAATCACATCTGTATCCAAAAGAGACACATGCAGCGAAGATAATTCGGGAATATCTGATTTTTTGCTGGACTTGCCGGTGATGCTATGATTCAGCAGAAAAAAAAACACATAGAGGAACCCAAAGGGCTCGGGTCTGCCAAAAAGATGTTATAAACGAACGCTGGAGACAGAACATAATTTGGGGGCAACTGGAGTTAATGAAAGGTTCAGATGAGTTCCCGTACAAGAACACAACGGTATGCTGTACATGCAAGATGGAAGATGGTGTCATCTGGGGGTTCACTGTTTAGAAGACTGGAGTATAGTTTAAAACCCTGCAGCCCTCATATCAAGACATCTTGGAATAGACGAGACCTTTTGCAGATGTCACAAACACAATCTTCCCAAACCCTGTAAGGGGAAGAGAGGGGGCATGGAAAATCCCTGAGAGTCTAAGTGATGTCAGCCCTAGAACCCAGGCCCCACACCTGTGGTCCAAATCCCAGGGCGGAATTGGGTGCTGTGGCGGCACCCAGGCTTCTTAGAAATGCTTCTTTTTTTTTTTTAGATTTTATTTATTTATTTGACAGAGAGAAACACAGCGAGAGAGGGAACACAAGCAGAGGGACTGAGAGAGGGAGAAGCAGGCTTCCTGACGAGCAGGAAGCCCGATGTGGGGCTCGATCCTGGGTCTTCAGGATCATGACCTGAGCCGAAGGCAGTTGCTCAACCAACTGAGCCACCCAGGCACCCCCTTAGAAATCTTCTTCAGAGAATCCGCTTCTGCCTGCATCTCCCAAGGTCTGTTCTAGACTCAGCTGACCCCATTGCACCCAGATGAGAGCAGGATCAGTGGAAGGGGGCCCCAATGAGGCCGGCCCTCCTGTCTCTAGGCTGAGCTCACGGCTGTGGGAGATAGATTAGCACGACTGAAGCCACTCTTGTGGCCAGGGCAGGATTTATAAAACCAGCTGTCTTGTCACATAGAGGGAGTGAGAATCCAAAAGGCATTTCTGCCTTGGCATGAGGGATTGGTAGAAGCGCTCTCAGAGGGCTGGGCATTGCCTTGGGTTCTCACATGTTTCACTATCCTTAGGGGAGCTGGGGAATCAAGCTAATTCCATGATTGTGGTGATGCTATAAAATTATTGGATAATAGCCAAGCGCACCACTGAAAAAGAGTTCAGGTTTCAGCTCACGTCTATGGAACTCTGGGTCTCAAATGCTATCTTGGCTCAGGAATGTTGGGTGGTTCAATCCCCTGTGCAGTCCAAGCAGCCACTTTCCTCTTAAAATGACAGTTCTAGAATGTTCCGGTCAGCGGCTTGGGCTGTCCATGTCTGTATCACGTGTGCTAGGCACAGAAACACACCCTCCTTGCAGGAAATGAAGTAGACTTCAAGACTGAAGTAGGTACGGACACAAATAATGCTGGGTGTTCAAATAATGGATCGTCTTAGGCTCAATAATCCTGACTCTTCACTGAGGGAGGACATACAGGAAGACACTAGCTCACATTTGTAAGGTTTTTACCTATAGGTTCAATGATGAATTTGCTCTCGGAGGAGTGGACAGAAAGGAGAGATTCTGCCAAATACAGTAAAACCTTATCTATAAATAAGCACAGAGAGAGAAAACATTTTAGGATGCTTGAGTCAGCATGTTTATCCCTGGCATGGTGATTTAGCTTGTGGTCTAATTATGTTTTGTGACCCAAATCCCAGTATTCAAAGAAGTTTTTGTGTCCTTCTCACCCCCACCTTCTCATTAATGCCCGAGTGGGAGAGATCACACACTGTTAAAGATTATTGACTTTTATGTGTTCAAAACACCCAAATACATTGGGGGTATAAGTGCAGATTTCTGACAATTGTTTAACAAGTGTATTTTTGTCATGCTTTCATTATAGAACTTGCTTTTTCCTCTCTTATTTCTAGTATAGTTCACTTACAGCGTTATATTGGGTTCAGGTATACAATATAGTGATTCAGTCAAACCTCAAACCTAAAGTTCCAAATTATATATAAGAGTTTGATTCTTTGAGGGATATATTTTGAACACCATTTTTTTCACTTCCTCTTTATTTATTTAGAGTGTATATGAACAGGGAGAGGGGCAGAGAGAGAATCTCAGGAAGACTCCCCATAGAGACTAACACAGGGCTCAATCTCATGACCCTGAGATCATGACCCAAGCTGAAATCAGGAGTTGGATGCTCAAATGACTGAGCCACTCAAATGCTTTAAATCACGGTGTTTGGTGCCAATAAACCACTCCAAGGGTGGTTTTTTATTTAAAGATAGAAAGGAATATGTTCAACATACACAGTATTTTGTATATTTGGTTGCTTTAGTAAAAACGTAAAATAGATCCATTGTTTTAATGTCTTTGGTTTAGCTACCTGATTTATCGTCCTGCCTTTGATCATCCTGAAGGAGCAGACAGGTTTTCCTATATCCTGAGGTTTCACCTATGTTCTTAGGCTCTACTGCACACAGCAAATCGACTTACTGTGGGTTTGAAGAACACAGGCTCTGTATTCTTCCTGCTCAAGATTTACTTGTAATCTCCAATGACAGTTCTATTCTCAATTTAATAAATAGTGTCTGAAAACTAAGAAAGACAACTATGCTTCTAAGCCACTGTTACACACTAGGGAAGGGATACATTACTCCCCATTACTGGCCCACGTCTCTGCCGCTCCAGAAGGTAAGTTTGCGAGCTCTTCTCTCTATTCCACAAAATACAGAAATAGATCAGTTTAGAGTAGAAAATGAACAGTCTGAGATTTTCAGGAATCATCAACATTTATTTAAACAAGCAAACAAACCTAAGCTTACTATAACATAAGCCTAAGGAAAAGTGACGCGATTTGGGAAATAATCTATTCTCTAACGTAAGTGCACCAGACACCGGTCTTCTGCAACAACGCCTGGGCTTCAGCACCCTCATACTTCCTGTATGTTTCTGCTCATGACACTTGTTCCTCTGGTTTCCCTGGAATCCATGAATCTGGGGGAGGACAAAAAAAAGCATTCTGTAAGGAGCTGATGATTTTGGGTCCCCCATTAGAAAACAATCACACATCCATAGCATTAATGAGGCTGAAATGAATAGGGCACAGAGGGGCACTTCTGAGTAGTATCTTGAATTTATTCTCAACTTACTAAGATTCAAGTCTCATGCCAAGTGATTACTTACTTGCAAGAGTACTTGCTAACAGCACTCAAACTAATTTCGTGGTTTTAAATTTGGGAATCCCCCAAACAGAAACAGGTCACCTCCAGCAACAATTTCTAAAATACTTTGTTTTTTTTTCCCTTAAGTAATTTGTAGCAGTACTTAGTGTCCAACAGAAACCACTCCGTCTGTTAAACAATATCTCGACTGCAAAGCTTTTCTTACTGTTGGTGGATAGATAACGACACGACAGTCATTATCACCGTGGCAACAGTACGCAGGACTATCAGAGGAAAATTGCACATAGAACCGCTGGCTCTTGAGCAGTCATGCCTCAGCTTCCTCTGGAGTATGCTTTCTCTGCAAGTCTGGTGTGCCCCAGGGTACCACCAACCCAGCGCGGCTCCAGGACTACAGATCCTGTATGGCTTTCACTCCAGTCCCGATCTTCCGGAACCCTTCATTCCACCAACAGGCACACGTGCCACGTCCCAAGCCCTGCTCTAGGTACTGAGGATGCAGCAGTGAGTTAATTCCGGTGCCTCGGTGGGAAATCAATAAACCAGCTAATGAATGCATGTCAGGGTGCAACACATACAACGGAGAACAGAGAACGCAGTGAGCCCTCTTCTGTACCTGCTTCTCACTTCCCCCGCTGACTACCAGCTCTGGGCACCAGGTCTCTCTGGGCATCCCGCCCTGGCACCGTGCCCTGCACGCAGCAGCATCCCAGAAAACGTCTGTCCAACGAACCAATTCCCTGTTAGCTCCCCGTTCAACCAAGCTCTCCTGGGCCTTAGGCCTAAAGGACTTAAGTGGGCTGCAAAGCCCAGGAAGCCCCAAACCCAGAGGGGATCACGCTCACGACAGCACCTTACACACTTTTTAAGTAGTATTTATTTTGGAGAAATAACCGTGCGCTGGAAACGGGAGCCTTGGGGCCCGGTGTGGGCCTCTGCTCCCACGCGGGCGGCGGGGCGGCTGGGCGGAGGGACGGCAAAGGACACGTGGCCGCAGCCTCGACCCGGGAGCCCGGGCCGGTCCCCGCCACGGACGGCCGCTTTCGGCTGCGGCCTTACGGAGGCACTGGGATCGCTCACCTAGGCAGGGAAAGGAGGACCTAGGCCGCGAAAGGCATCGGCCGCCGCCGCCCTTCACGCTGGAACCCGGCGCCCGGCTACCGCGTTGCCACGGCAACTCAACTACCTCCTACACCGGAACCGGAACCGACGCCTGGAAATGACCCCTTCCCGGCGTTCCGCGGAACGCAGAAACCCGCCCACGGCCTTCCCGAGTCCTCCGGGAGTATCCCAGCAGGCCCGTCTACCCTCCGGAGGGAAGTCGTCTTCCCCCTCGTTTCGCCTCTCCTTGCCTCGGAGTGAGACGCTGATGGACATTCAATCTCTCCAATCAACTGACAAGGTTATTGCCAACGGCCAATAGTAAGGCTGTAGGGTGAGGCTCAAGTTTAAGGACCGCCTCCAAGCCGTAGGGGGCCGGACGAGCCACATGATTGGTAGAATCGAGTAAGGGCGGGCTAGCGTTGTCCAGTCACGGGGAGCAGTTCGTAGCCGGCCCAATGAGATCCTCTTGGGGGCGGGCGGGCTGCCGCGGGCCGGGGGAAGGCTCTAGGGGACCAGCCGAGGTCCCGGGCCGTCGAGGGCTCCGTTGAGCGAGCGGGGATGAGCGGATCCCTGGGCCGGGCGGCGGCGGCTCTGCTCCGCTGGGGGCGCGGCGCAGGCGGCAGCGGCCTGCTGGGCCCAAGCGTGCGGGCGGCGGGCTCGGGCGGCGGCGGGCCCGGCTCGGCAGAGCAACTGGACGCGCTGGTGAAGAAGGACAAGGTGGTTGTCTTCCTCAAGGGGACTCCGGAGCAGCCCCAGTGCGGCTTCAGCAACGCGGTGGTGCAGATCCTGCGGCTGCACGGCGTCCGCGACTACGCGGCCTACAACGTGCTGGACGACCCCCAGCTCCGGCAAGGTCAGGGCCCGCCGGGTCCGGGGCGGACAGGCGGGGGCCGCTCGGCGGGGCCGGGCTGGGCTGTGCCGCGCAGGCTCTGTCTGGGGGCTCGAGCGGAGTCGAGACATGGGCTGCTGCGCTGTATTCGGGGTCGGGTAGGGGCATCATTGACTTGAAGTGGGTCTTGAAGATCTGGGCACCTGGTACTCTTGCCAACTTGGGCATTGGGTAAGTCCTAGCGGTTCCCGGGACCCCACGCTGAGCCGAGAGAGACTTTTGGGCCACATCGCTCAGGCCCGGTCCGAGGAGAGTGGTGGGGAAGAGGGGGCGGGAAGGACACCGTAAGAACCACCAGAAGGTAGGGCACCTTGGGGGACCCGCTGAGGGAGTTGGCTTGTCTAGTGGATAAGGAGCTGGTGCTATTGATGGGAGAGGAAGGGCCGAAGCTGCCCTTGTCAGAGGCTGGTGGGGTCAGAGGCTAGCCTGGTGCCTCGGGGCCAGGGGGTGTCAGGAACCATTCTCTGTTGCTAAAAGGAGGGGGTGAACACAGCTTTCGGACTGGTGTTGGTTGGATCATTTGGTGTGAAGAGAAATACATGTACTTGTTTTTAGATACCTGAGGACAGGGTGGGCTTTGTCAGGGGCTAGAGCTTGGAGAGGCTTGTGGGGAGAGGGATGAGGAATGACCCCTGGGCCCTAGCTAACCCAAGCATGGTTCTCCAGGAACCCCGGGCCCAATCAGGGTGTGGGGCTAGATGGCAACAGGTCCTGTGGCTTCTCGCTGTCTCAGGGGAAGGAGGGAGGGCCCTACAGCTAAAAGTACCTTTTCTGCTGGGCACCGTGCCAGGAACCTTACATGTGTTTCAGTGGGGTGGGGGCAGGGAGAGGACGTGGATCTGCTCCTCGGCTAGGGCCTTTGGCGCAGAGTTGGTGGAGAAATGGGAGGCTCTGCCTGTACCTTCTAGAAGGTGGCTGTTAATAAGAAGGCGCGTTCCAATTAGAGACCTCCAGTAGGAGTCCTGGCATCTCCCTGAGCCTAATGCTATTCTTCAGTTACAGTGTTGTGAAAAGAGTTTTACCAGGCACCAGCTTCCCTGTTATAATCCACTTAGAATCCTGCATTTTGTTATTACATACTTCGGACTGTTATCCTGCAGTCGGAGTGATCAATCCTCGTCCTCCCTCCTCGACCAGACAAGCTGGTGCGGCGGCAAGGCTTGGGATTGGACAACCTTAGACAAGTCCCATTACTGTATTTTCCTTTTCGGTAATAGGAAGTTCATGAAACCAAACTTGACAAAGGTTTGAGGAGGAAAAATAGAGAAAGTACAACGTTTTAGAAAGTGCCCATCATTTTTTCTGGAACACAGAAGGCACCCACTCAGCGGGAGCTATTTTATCATTGGGACTTTATGGTTCTCAAAGTATTTTTTCCCCAGATTAATCCCTGGGAAACGCTCGGTTTGGGTGGGTGGAAGGAGAAGGGAAGGCAGGTGACATGACCTGCTCGGTGTGGTATTACTCTGCAGTAGCCTCCTGACCCTGTTTGTTGATCTGCCCAAGCGCCACCCCTGGATAGGCTGGGCTCTGTTTTACATACGAGGGGGGTAGGTGGGGAGGGTTGCAGTCTTCACCCAGCTGCGGCTGCTCTGCTCCAAAGATAAGATAGGAGAAACTACTCTGCAATGTTTCAGCAGGGACATTGCTACAGGTCCCCTGCAAATGGCTAGTAGGGCTGTTAATAAGAAGTCGTGTCACTGTTAGCTTGCTTAGTATATGGTTTTGGGGGTCTTTGGTTTGTAGCTTCTGTTCTGTTTATTCTTATTTTTATTATTTTAAAAAATTTTTTTATTTGAGAGAGGGAATACAGAGGAGGGGTAGAGAAAGAGAAATTAGGACTTGAACATAGCTTTTGGGGGGACAAAATTCAACTCAGAACACCAGTCTTCTTTTTAAAGATTTATTTATTTATTTGCGAGAGAGCACAAGCACGTATCCAGTGGGGAGGGGGCAAAGAGAGAGAGAGAGAATTCTCAAGTAGGTCCCCTGCTTCATGAGCAGCCTGACTCAGGGCTTGATCCCAGGACCCTGAGATCATGACCTGAGCAGTTGGTCAACTGAGCCACCCAGGCACCTCGTGTTCTCCCATTTAACATAACTGGAGACGGGATATACTAGAATATAAGAGACAGGAGGAGCAGAAATAAGGTTTACGCAGAGCACTTTTAGGTTCCTGTCTTGCATTTCAGTCTCTGTTCAAGTGTTTAAAGCAACAGCAGCAAGAGTTTAGCCCTTAAATTTTTTTTTTTTTTAAGATTTTATTTATTTGACAGAGAGAAACACAGCCAGAGAGGGAACACAAGCAGGGGGAGTGAGAGAGGGAGAAGCAGGCTTCCTGCCGAGCAGGGAGCCCGATGTGGGACTCCATCCCGGGTCTCCGGGATCATGACCTGAGCCGAAGGCAGTCGCTTAACCAACTGAGCCACCCAGGTGCCCCTAGCCCTTAAATTTTTTGAGCGTTAATTTCATAATTTTCATTCCCAGTTTGTTTCATACCAGATTATTATCTTGGTCAATAAATGTGTTGCATATATATTGGACATAAGGCATACCTCTTTTGTGGCTCAGAAAAATAAACATGCATGCAAGTATTAACCTTCTGACTCCGGCAGGGTGGTGTGAGCACGTTCCCACAGTGGGGAGTAGTTTAGTCAGGGTAAGGCTTTATAAAAACATGAAGACTCTTCATCTCTTTTCTCTCTGCACCCTTGAGTTTTGCCAAGAAAAGTTAACAGGCTGTCCGGTGCTTGCTTTTGCTAGCCACAGATATATATAAGCACCTTTCCCAGACCCAGGATTACTGCTTGTAACGGGAGAGGACCTCCTGCAAAATTGCTTTTCCTTTTTTCTTGTGCCAGAACCTCACAAAGGGCCCAAAGCCCAAGGAATACCCACAGTTGCTGTTTTCTCCTTCTGAGGCCTGGTCCCTGAAGTGTGATGTGAAGACTCAGCCTGTGACCCAGAGAACAGAGAGGAGTGGGAGGTCTTCAGAAGGCCCCAGAGGGACTGGGTCCCAGTAGGCAGGTGTCGGCATATCCTGCTCCTGGTCCAACGAATCTCTTTCAGTTTCTGTTTCTGAAGAAACTTGGAAACACTGAATGCAATAAAGAAAAGGGAAATTACCTGTAATTCCATATCCACCATTTTTAACATTTGGATCTAGTTTCTTATCATTTTTTTTTAAAACCACATTTGAGATCATGCATGTCTGAGCATAGTATTTTGCCCTCCCAAGAGCAGGGAACTTGTCTTATGCCACTGCCTGAGTACCCTGTATATTGCTTATGCAGAGCAAGCTTTCAGTGATTTTTTTAAAAAGATTTTTATTTATTTATTTTGAGAGAGAGAGAGAGAGAGAGAGAGCATGTGCACACAAGTGGAGGGAGGGGCAGAGGGCAAGAGAATCCTAAGCAGGCTCCTCACCTAGCACAGAGCCTGACTTGGGGCTCGATCCCAGGACCCTGAGATCATGACCTGAACCAAAACCAAGAGTCAGACACTTAACCAGTCAGAAACTTAACTGCCTGAGCCACCCAGATGCTTGCCCTCAGGGATTGTTTTAATGAATAAGTAAATATTTCTTTTATATATACTTCTTTTAAACTGCGTGCCATGCTCTTAAAAACATAAACACTCTGGGGGCACCTGAGTGGCTCAGTCATTAAGCATCTGCCTTCGGTTCACGTCATGATCCCAGAGTCCCAAGACCGAGCCCTGTATTGGGCTGCCTGCTTGGCAGGAAGCCTACTTCTCCCACCCTCACTTCCCCAGCTTGTGTTCCCTGTCTCACTATGTTTCTCTCTGTCAAATAAATAAATAAAATATTTTTTAAAAACCATAAACACTCTTAAATTTCTGTCTTTTCAGATCACCATTGTACTCCTCACATCAAAAGCAGTGTCTTTTGAATGAATAGCTATTGTCCTATTGAATATTTATTAAGCATTTGAAACTGTGCTCGGCCTTTTCAGTATCAGGGAGTTTAAGGCAACAGAGACAAATCTATGACACTGGCAAACGTTAGAAGTCAGATTAACAAGTGGTGGTTTCTGGGTTCACGTGGCGGATGTGTAATATGCTGCCAATGAGAGTATAAAATGGTACCAACTCTTGGGAGGAGTAACTGTCAGTACCGGGTCAAGTTGAAGGTGAACAAAGCTGAAGACCCAGCTGCTTTACTCCTGGTGCACAGTCTAGAGCGGGGGGTGACAGACTTCCTTTGTAAAGGGCCAGAGAGGAAATACTTCAGTCTGTGTGGACCCCGCAGTCTCCAGGGCACGGATTCCACTCTACTGCTGTGGCGTGAAAGCGGTGGGGAAGGGTACCTGAGGGCTGGGTGTGGCCGAGTCCCAATAAAACTTTATTTACAGAAACAAGAAGTGGACCACATATGGCCCAAAGGCCATGGTTTGCTACCCCTTTCTCCAGAGAGGAAGACCCCTGCATTTGAGTTAGAAGACAGGTAAAGGTGTTGCTTGTAATAATGAAAAATTAGCAAGAGAGGATCTTGGTCTTAGACTGGATAAACAAACTGTTGTGTAGTCACATGGTGGAAAACTAAATTGTGGCTAAAATGAACCAGATCTAGATGTATTCCATGTGACCGTATCTCAAAGAATACAATGTTTAGTCATGAAGTAAATTGCAAGAAAAGGTAACTATGGCACGAGGCCATTTGTGTTAAAGGTGTGAAACAGTCCCACGTGACGTGGGTACACGTGCAGTGTGAGTGTGGTTCACGGGCCCGGGTGACATGCCAGCCGCAGGCCAGAGGCCATCTCTGCAGGTCCAGAACCTGGCCTTTGGGCTCCTAGAACCTGGGTGGAAATCCAGGCGCCACCATGTGCCAGCACCGTGACTTCGGTCACATAACCTCCCTGAGCCCAGGTTTCTTCATCTGTAAAATAGAGAAAATAATGCACTCCCTGTAGGATTTTTGCAGAGGTTAAGTGAGGCTATGTGTATAAAATACTTAAGGAGTATGAAATTGAGTAACCCTTAGCTCAGCAAATGAGTATTTTTGTGCTGCATGGCACACAGTATGGGTATTTTTCCTTCATTCTTCCCCATTGTGTGTGTTTCTCAGAGAAGCATGATGGAAGGATGGCGTAAGGGACGTCGCAGGGGAGAGACTATCCACCTGGTACGTGGAATTATGGGAGTTTAATCCCATCACCAGTTAGATCTCATTTCATCTCCATAATAAATCCGTAAATAGTTATTCCCACTTCACAGGCAGGGAAACTGAGATTGAGAGATGAACAGATTGATCTGATGCTGCATTTACAAGCTGGGGAGCCACAGCCCGCTAACTCTAAGCCAGTGTGCTCTGTTCACTCTGTCACTGGCCCCTTGAGGGCCTGCCTTTCCCTTACTCTTAGCTCAGATGATCTCATGTGCTGACATCCTTCTCTCCCTAGGAAGCCAGAAGAGGCAGAATTAATCTGCATCAGATTCCGAAGCTCCTCCTATGGTGAAAATCTACCAGGGAGAGAGGAAAACTATAATTACAGTGCTCCTACCTTTGTTGTCCAAACTGGGAACAAAGTCTAATGTTCTGAAACATGATGAACTTTGAAAAGTCCCTTTTGAAAGTTCTGGAAGGAGACTTCGTAATTACCCCTCCCTGCTCCCATTTGATGCTTTGGAATATTTATTTTTTGGTGGGGCAGTAGGGTGCCTGTAGAACTGATTTTATAAGACCGCCCCCTTCCGTACTCCCCATTCCTAGTATCACCCTGCTATTGACTCTGTAGTCAATATTTTTTGTCCTAAATTGAATCGTTGTCAGTTGTCATCTGTAAAATTTGATTACCATTAAAATCCGTTCTCGGATACAATTTCCTAATTTGTAAGAGTTTCTCTCGCTTATTCTGAGTTATTCAGAGTGAAATTTGTAAGAACTATCACTGTATGTTGCAGTTTTTAAAAATTAGAAAGTCAGAAGTTAGCCACGTTTAAACAATTATATGTGAATCGACGGGTTTCATTTTCATCTTCAACTTATGAACAGTGGTCTTTTATTACTGGAAGTTACTTGCTTCGTGCTGTAGGAATCACTTGGATATTTCTTTAAATATTAAAACTGTAATCAGACTTTTGAAAATCGAAAATAGTATTTTTTTTTTTAAGATGCCAAAGCTCTTTGCCTTGCTGTCAGCTGCTTATAACACCTTGTTACCCTAAAACCAAAGAAGCAGGTAAGTTTAATTTTGATAAACTATCACCTAGCAGGCACTGTGGCCACTGTCATATTGGCATCGTGGGCTCTGAGGCCGGGTTCTCCTGAGTTCTTGAAATACAAGTTATTAGGCAAGAGAGCATGGCCCCGCCTGGAAAGAGTCGGTCTCCCTCGCATGTGGCTGTGTTGTGTCAGGTGTTCCTGGTGGTTGAAAGCCCCCTTGTTTGGTAGTTTTAATGGTAACAGTTGATTCTGGTGGCGTGTCCTCTTCCCTCTAGTGTGGACATGTGATCTGTAGCGACGTGAAGCTTAAATGAACAAGACAGGCCTAAAGCTTTGACCGAGTGTGGTCCTATACACGTGGTTGATGAGAGCAAAGTATTCTACTTTGCAAAGGTTTTATTTTAAAAAATTACTTTTTAGGATTGGATGTGTGTGGTTTGGGGTGAACCTCGGTTGGCAAATTGATTTCATTTTTGGTGTGTTTCAAAAATTGGGTGGGTTTCATTTAGGCACTCACTGAAGGAATCAGATATTCGTTGTCTTAGAAGGCTTAACCAATGTATTACTAATTGAAAAAAGGTCTAGATATAAAATCATGCACAGGAATGGTTAATGCACACAATATAGATGGTATTTAAGAAAGTTTTGAAGAATTACGACTTCTCTGCTGAGCCATCTATGCAGTCCAAATAACAGAATTCAAGATGAAAAACTTGACTTCATCAAGATATTCTAATATATCTAGATATTTGGTATATAAAGACATTGTGATGGTTAACGGAATTTTCCCTTTATGAATAACCCCTGTGTACCTCTAGCTGATTTTTTTTTTTTTAAGCTATCCAAAATGGCTTAGAAGTATCCTTTTCTGGGGATGTAATGTACAACATGGGAACTATAGTTAATAATACTGTATTGCATATTTGAAAGTTTTTAAGAGAATAGATCTCAAAAGTTCTTAACACAAGAAGAAACCTTTGTAACTGCATAGGGTAATGGATGGTAACCAGACTTACTGTGCGGAACATTTTGTGATATATACAAATATCAAATCATTATGTTGTAGACCTGAAATGTGATAATGCCATATGTCAATTACACCCCCCCAAAATGATTTGAAAAAATAGGCTTTTTGGAGCCTATGATATTTTAACCCTTTCTCCGTAGGGGAAGTCTGGAGGAGAAAGATAAAACCCTCAGTGGGGGGCTGTCTCTAGTGCTCTGGTTTAGAGCACAGTCACTATTTTTTTCAGAAGGTAGTGACTTTTTTCAAAAGAGGAAGGCACATTGTTATCTTAGGACTTGTGATACGAGTCACATTGGTGATTTTATTTGGAAAATAAGTGATAATAAGCAATAAGCTATCAAGGACCAGTTTTTGTATTTTTTGTTTATTTACACGAAAACCACCACTTAAGCGATTTTTAATTTGCATAGTATTGTATTTTGTTTGAAGAATCTGTTGACTTTTCTGTTTTATTTTGTCTGCTCAGTTTGCCCTTTTAAAAATACCTAGCAGCTATGGTCCACTGTGATTAATTCTCTTGCATCATCCTTTTGATCATCCTCAGTTTTTAATAGCACAAACATGGAGGTTTTATGGATGGATAGATTTTTAAAAGTGTATCTCATCTGTAGAAAGGAGGCGTGGAACGGTGTGGAAGAACTCAAGGAAAGATGAGTATTTTATCTTGAGCCTGAAACCACATTAGCTCCCTCCTGTCTTGTTCAGACCGTCAGCCTCAAAGTCCGGAACTGAGCACAGCAGTGGCGTGGCCGCACTGTCCCCGGAGGCGCCATCATATCTCTGTGCGTCCTCCGAACCGTCCCCACAGGACCGATTACATGCATGCTGGTGGGTGTCTCGTGTGCTGTGAGCTCTGGAGGACAGGGAGGGGGTCCCCCTCACCCCGTGGCCCTGCGCCTGGCCCAGGATGTGGGCCTTAGCTGGGCTTTGGGTCTTTCCTTTCTTCAGCCCAGTGACTGCGAATTTTGGGCCGAGCCACAGCCTGCCCCACGGAAAGCCCGTCCAAGGGGCTGAAGGGGGTGAGGCCTACAGTCTGCCCCAGGAAAGAGATTGTTCTCTGGGTAAAAGGATTATTAAAAATAAAACCCAGGGAACACCTGGGTGGCTCAGTCGTTAAGTATCTGCCTTCAACTCAGGTCATGATCTGACCTGAGTCCCCGGATTGAGCCCCACATCGGGTTCCCTGCTTGTCAGGAAGCCTGCTTCTCCCTCTCTTACTCTCCCTGCTTGTGTTCCCTCTCTAGCTGTGTTTCTGTCAAATAAATAAAATCTTTTAAAAAAATATTTTATTTATTTGACAGAGGGAGAGATCACAAGTAGGCAGAGAGGTAGGCAGAGAAAGTGCCCCAAATAAATAAAATCTTTAAAAATAAAAAACAAACAAACAGGCGGCGCCTGGGTGGCTCAGTTGGTTAAGCAACTGCCTTCAGCTCAGGTCATGATCCCGGAGACCTGGGATCGAGCCCCACATCGGGCTCCCTGCTCGGTGGGAAGCCTGCTTCTCCCTCTCTCACTCCCCCTGCTTGTGTTCCCTCTCTGGCTGTGTTTCTCTCTGTCAAATAAATAAAATCTTTAAAAACAAACAAACAAACAAATAGACAAACCGAGGGCCACAACATCTTGGTGGCGTCCGCCCACCCAGACAGGCGAAAAGCCGGAGGTGAGGCCTGCCTCCTTTGGCAGACTTACCACGTTAGGCAGTCCACCTGGAAGCGAAGTCATAGTGTTCAAGTTTTATTATTGTTGCACGGAATCCACGCCAGGCAGATGAAGGGAGACTCTGGCTTTGTACGTCTCGCGTGACTGGCACCCACCAGTCAGGTTCTCTGCCCTCAGTCCCTGTTGACTGTCAGCTGTCCCAAGAGAGCCTCACCTGCCCGGTACTCAGGAGAGTAAGAGGTGCAGGGTGGAAACGGGCGGCTGAGCGACTTGGGGGAGGCCTCACAGTTGGTAGCTGGGAAAAGCAGGGTTTACACGGCGATCGAGTTGACGCTAAAGCTCCAACACTGTGGCAGACACCAGGTTCCTCAAGGATGGCAGGGGGACGCAGGGGAGGGACCCCGAGTGTTCTGCTGGGAGCAGGTAGAAAACAGATTTTGCCACGCAGAGTTCAGCTGTGAGCGTTTAAGTGACACCTAAATATTCTTGCCCCGCAGGCATTAAGGACTATTCCAACTGGCCCACCATCCCGCAGGTGTACCTCAACGGCGAGTTCGTGGGTGGCTGTGACATCCTACTGCAGATGCACCAGAATGGGGACCTGCTGGAGGAACTGAAAAAGCTGGGGATCCGCTCGGCCCTCTTGGATGAAAAGAAGGACCAAGACTCAAAGTGAGGGTGGTCCGGGGCCTCCCCGAGCAGCAGGGGGCTGTCGGAGCCGAGATCCACTGCCGGCAAAGCTTTACGGGAGTCTGACGTTCGCTCTTCGGACGGCCGCTGCTTGCACGGGTCCCTCCCGCTTCTCAGCAGTTGGGGGATTTTAGTGTGTCTGGGGTTTGGGCCGCAAATACTCGATTGTGAACATAATTGTAACCACTGCACTGTAATAATTCAATGTTGTATAATGATATTGTTGTCAACAGAATCTGTTCTTATTTTGTCATCTGCTCATTGCCTGATTCAGGAGTAAAACCCGGAGCTTTTGAATCATTATTCACAAATCCTCTGCAAATGTGTCAGTCGGCAAAGATAATGTGTCCCTCCCCCCCCAATTTTGTGTAGCTTCTTCTGTTAAGAAAAATGATGGCCAAGGAAGAAGATGTGGGGACTGGGGCGTTGTTTTTTAAAATAAACTGCCAACCCGGGGATACTGTGTGTGAGTTGTTACTTCTGAATGGCAGTAAGTCTATCCCTCAGTCTGCTCCGGCTGCTGTGACAAAATACCAGGGGCTGGCTGGCTTATAAACAACACGTGTTTACTTCTTCAAGTTCTGGAAGCTGGAAGTCCAGGCTCAAGGCTCCAGCATATTAGGTGTCTGGCGAGGGCTGTGCCTGCCTGGTTCATAGGCTCCTCTTCTCCCTTTGTCCTCTCGAGGAAGCTCTCTGGGCTCCCTCTTAGAAGGGCACAGATCCCATTCACGAGGACTCTGCCCTCCTCATCCACTCATCTCTGAAAACCTCCCCACCCCACCCCCCCAAGCCACCACTCATGGTTAGGTGTCAACATAGGAATGTTGAGGGGATACAGACCTTCAGACTGCATCGTCTAAGGATTTTCAGTGCCTGTGACCTTCTCTTTTTAGAAATTGAGAGTGATTCTCATACTCTTCCATTAAATTTGGCATAGAAATTGCCATTGAGCTCTGGTCTAATTTCTCTAGGGGAGGTAAGCGTTGCAAACGCCGAATGTTGTTGGCGGTGCAGTTGGAGGCCTGGGTGTCGTGCCCAGAGGTGAGGTGACTGAGGCAAGGGGAGGCACGCCTGCTTGCCCCCCTTGGGGGGCTGGCGCTCGGCCAGCCACACTACCATCAGCTAGGGAAAAGTCACTGGCAGGCCTCCAAAGAAAGGAAACCATGCAGCATTTTCTTTCTTAAAAAAAAATACAGTCTTTACATGATACTGTGTAGAGAAAACCCTAAAGACCACCAAAAAACTACTAGAACTGATAAAGGAATTCAGTAAGGTTGCAGTATACAAAATCTGTTGCGTCTCTATATGCTAATAATGAATCAGCAGAAAGAGAAGTTAAGAAAACAGTTCCATTTATACTTGCACCAAAAATAAAGTACCTAGGAGTAACACACAGGTAGGTGAAAGATTTGTATTGTGAAAACTCTTAAGACCTTGATGAAAGAAATTTAAGACATCACAAACAAATGGAAAGACATTCTTCACTTATGGATTAGGAAAATAAATATTGTTAAAATGTCCATGCTACCCAAAGCAATCTGTAGATTTAATGCAATCCCTATCAAAATATTAATAGCATTTTTCACAGATTTAGAACAAACAGTCCTGAAATCTGTATGGAACCCCAGAAGATCCCAGATAGGCAAAAGCAATCTTGGAAAAAAAAATGAAGTATCACAATTCCAGATTTCAAGTTATATTACAAAGCTGTAGTAACCAACAGTATGGTGTCGGCATAAAAATAGACACATAAATAAATGGAACAGAGTAGAAAACCCAGACATAAACTCACAATTATATGGTCAATCGTCAAGAAAGCAGGAAAGAATATGGAATGGGAAAAAGTCTCTTCAATGAATGGCGTTGGGAAAACTGAACAGCCACATGCAGAAGAATGAAATTGGACCACTTCCTGTCATCACACACAAACTCAAAATGGATTAAGGATCTAAATATGAGACCTGAAACCATAAAAATCCTAGAAGAGAGTACAGGCAATGATTTCTCTGACATTGGCCTTAGGCATATCTTTAGATATGTCTCTCGAGGCAAGGGAAATAAAAGCAAAAATAAGCTGTTGGGACTACATCAAATTATGCACAGCAAAGGAAACAACAAACCTAAAAGGCATCCGACTGAATGGGAGGAGAAAGTATTCACAAATGACATGTCCGATAAAGGGTTAGTATTCAAAATACCAACTGCTACAACTCAACACCCAGAAAACAAATACTCCGATTAAAACTGGGCAGAACACGTGAACAGACATGTTTCCGAAGCAGACATCCAGACGGCCAGCAGACAACATGAGAAGACACTCGACGTCACTCATCATCAGGGAAATGCAAATCAAAACTACAATGACCCATCACTTCACACCTGTCAGAATGGCTAACATCAACAACACAAGAACAAATGTTGGTGAGGATATGTAAAAAGAGGAACCCTCTTGCACTGTTGGTGGGCGTGTAAATTGGTGTAGCCACTGTGGAGAACAGTATGGAGGTGTCTCTAGTTAAAGATAGAACCACCCTATGATAATCAGACCACTGGGTATTTACCCAAAGGATACAAAAACACTGATTTGAAAGAACATGTGTACCTCTGTGTTTATGGTAGAATTGTTTCCAAAAGCCAAACTATGGAAGCAGCCTAGGTGTCTATTGATAGATGACTGGATCAAGATGTGGTATATATGTACAATGGAGTATTACTCAGTCATAAAAAAGACTGAAGTCTTCCCACTTACAACAACATGGATGAATCTAGAGAGCACCATGCTAAGTGAAACAAGAAGACAATACCATATGATCTCACGAATATGTGGAATTTAAGAAACAAATCAGGGTGGGTGGGGAACGCCTGGGTGGCTCAGTCATTAAGCATCTGCCTTCGGCTCAGATCATGATCCCAGGGTCCTGGGATCGAGTCCCATTTCAGGCTCCCTGCTCAGCAGGAAGCCTGCTTTTCTCTCTGCCTGCGCATCCCCGTGCTTGTGAGCACTCTCTCTCTGACAAGTAAATAAAATCTTTAAACAGATTCAAGTTCCTATGATCTAAGACACAATAAGCCTGTAAAACTCCATGTCCTCTCTTAAAAAAAAAAAAAGAAAAGAAAGA
>PITA01024683.1:0-25829 GCA_004023965.1 Spilogale gracilis | reverse complement strand
GGAGGAGGAGGAGGAGGAGGAGAAGGAGAAGGAGAAGAAGAAGAGGATCTTGCCATTTGTAATGATGTGGATGGAACTAGAGGGTATTATGCTAAGCAAAATAATTCAATCAGAGAAAGACAATTATCATATGATCTCATTGATATATGGAATTTAAGAAACAAAACAGAGGATCATAGGGGAAGAGAGGAAAAAATAAGGAAAGATGAAATCAGAGAGGAAGACAAACCATAAGAGACTCTTAATCATAGGAAATGAGGGTAGCTGGAGAGAAAGGGGATGAGAAGATGGGGTAACTGGGGGATAGACATTAAGGAGGGCATGTGATGTAATGAGTACTGGGTATTAAATAAGACTGATGCATCACTGACCTCTACCTCTGAAACTAATAAAACATTATATGTTAATTGAATTTAAATAAAAATTTCAAAAATCTAATAGATCTAGATAAAATTCATGCAGATTCATGTGAATGACTGGGTTCAACAGTGAAGAGAGAAATATTCAGTCACTTACAAAAAATTTTCCAGGGACAAAATAGAAACCATTGCTGTGATTGGCAAGAGTCACAGCTACCTAATATTAGTTGTTTCTGTTTCATTTTTTTTGGATACTGTTTAAAAAAAAAGGAAACTGGTGAATTACCAAATACTTTACACTGAAATTTGAACTGAGAAACAGCCATAGATGGTTGTTTTTAATTTTGAATAATTATAGAGTGAGATGTTTTCATTTTATCTGGAAAGGAAAAAATTAAGAATCGCCATTAAAAAAGGATATTATGCCCCTTAAGAACTGTAAGATTTAAACGTGTCAAAATAAAGTTTTGTGTAAGGTAGTTGGCAAGTTTTTGGATTACTGGAGGTGTACTTCACACCAGCCCAAGAAGTTATTTTTCATATATTTAAATTTGGTGTCCTGGCAAGGGCCCTTGGCTTAGACTGAAGAGCTGTGGTAGCTATGGCAACATGACAACTTGCAACATTTCTTAGGTAGCATTGCCTATGACTTTAAAGGGGTGCAGGCACCCTTTGTTTGTTTGTTTGTTTGTTTCTTCTTTCTCTCTCTCTTTTTAAGATTTTATTTATTTGAGAGAGAGAGCGAGGACCTAAGCAGCCAGGGGTGGGGGGAATGGGTCAGAGGGAGAGGGAGAAGCAGGTTCCCTGCTGAGCATTGACCCAACATGGGGCTTGATCACAAGACCCTGAGATCATGACCTGAGCTGAAGGCAGCTTCTTCTTCTTTTTTTTTTTTAAAGATTTTATTTATTTGACAGAGAGAAACACAGCCAGAGAGGGAACACAAGCAGGAGGAGTGAGAGAGGGAGAAGCAGGCTTCCTGCCGAGCAGGGAGCCCGTTATTGGACTCGATCCCGGGACTCTGGGATCATGACCTGAACCAAACAAAGGCAGTGCCTTAACCAACTGAGCCACCCAGGCACCATGGATAGAACTTCTTTAAAGGTGACTAATACGACAAGTGCTCTGACCTGTCTACATCGAGGCCTTGCGTAATAGAGGCTTTGTTAGCCTTAATTATACTGCTGAGAACTTATGTCAGACTAGCTCCACGTTCCATAGCAAAGATTCACTTACACAGTAATAATGAGAGAACACATGCAGATAGAACCATATCCAAAATACTTTATTGTTTGTATGTCCTTTTGTAAGACTTCGTATAGATAAGCAAGCACATCTCGCATGACTACTGTTGTTTAATACTGAATGATGTGTGATGGAAACTGGTAAATTTTGTAGATAAGTTATAGACACTCTTGGTTTTGTTGATAGTTTGGTACTGGTTTTAAACTTTATTGGAGTTGTCATATTTCCCTTATAGCTCTTACACAAAGCTGAAGAGTTGGTGATGGTGATTAAGAAGCCTGCAGCAAGAGTGCCTACAACATGAGTGTCGAAAACAAGATAAAGAGAGGGGCCTAAGACAACAGAAATTTGAAAGCACTCCTGAGCACTTGGAGTCACTTTGAGAAAAAGGTTCCCATGATGGAGAACTAGGTCACCTCTGATATAACATCAGCATCTAGAAGATTATGCCCAATGACATGGCCACTAATATTTTCCTTTGCCTTCTTGTCAAATTAGAATCTAAATTAGAGAATGAGATTCATTTCACTCATTCATTCATACATCAGGTAATTATTGGACACCATTTTGCAATGCTGGGCCCTCACCTAAATCTCAGAGATACTATAGTGAACAAAATTCAGTGTCTGCTCTGAATTACAATCCAGTTGAAAAGATGGTTAGGCAAATAAACCATTTAGACACAGTGTAACAAGTGCTATGAAAAAGTATCTGAAAAGGGGGTGCCTGGGTGGCTCAGTCCATTTAGAAGCTGCCTTCAGGGGCGCCTGGGTGGCTCAGTCGGTTGAGCGACTGCCTTCGGCTCAGGTCATGATCCCTCTGACCTTCTGCCCTCTCGTGCTCTCTCTCACTCTCTCTCAAATAAATAAATAAATAAAACCTTTTTAAAAAATAAATAAGTTCTATCCAGGGTGATAAAAATGCTTCTTTTCCCCACTAGTAAAAGTGGCATAAAAATAGTACAGAGAGTTTAAAAAACAGCCAAAAAAAAAAATCAAGTTCTCACTCTTTTGGATCAAGGCTTCATTACATTTGAGAATTTTTTTTTCATATACACCTTTTTACGTAGTTGTACTCAGAATAAAGTACATTTCTAATTCTGCTCTTTTTACTTAACATAGTGTCACTCATGTTTTCCATGTTGTTTTATTCACACATATTATTTATAACTTCAGAAAGTACATGTCCTTGTTAACCAGCTGCGGAAGGGTGCCAGGCACACCATGGGATGAGACAATTGTGTGTGGGTTTGTTGTTTTGTTCTGAAAAACTGTAAGTTTGCTGCCATAGTGATTTAGGGTTGAGTCAGCTCATTACATTTATGTGAAAGTAGTTACTTTTGCAAAAATATAGTACTATAACAAATAACTATATAAATAAATATAATACTTGTGTTGAAGGCATCCTCAGCTTTCCCTCTTAGTTAACACGATCATCTGAATTTCTCCCCTCCCCGACCCCAGGGGCTTTAGCTAAGGCATCATTATATTTTATTAGCCCCTTTGTGGAAATAAAAATATTAAATAGCTTAAATGACTTTTGTAGTTTTAAAACAAGGGGTAGCCCCACTATAGTGCTCTCGATTCTTCTTGTGGATTGTGGTAGTATGATATTGGCTATCTTGCTTCTTTTCTCTCATTTTCCTTCATAACAGAGCCTATACTTCCCTTGCTGGCTTGATCACTGAACCCATTCACTTGGACAAAGTGTTTCATTCAAAGGGGACAACATCCAAGCAATTATAATTCTTCCCTGGGATTAATTTATGGAAACCCGGGCTGCCAAGCTAAGAAGATGTCAAGTTAGTGTTATAGGTAACTATTTTTCCTGCCAGCTGGGAAAACGTGTGTCTTCAGGGAGAAAGAATAAAGCTCAGCAGAAATGAGAGGTAGACGGAGAGTGAGAGAACTGATACTCTGAGGTCCTCATTCAGTTTTGTGAACGACTCTGGTAAAATTTCTACCACTACAAGACAATAAACTTAAACTTACTTATCCAGGTTTAATTGTGTTTTTATAACTTGCAGCCAGAAAAGTCCTAACTAATTCAGTTCCCAGAACAGTAGATAAGAGATTTTTCAACCACCTGTGAAAAGCACGCTCACTAGATACAGTTAAAAGCCTCAGCTCCCAATAATAAAATAAAGCTATGAAGATACCTAACTTGGCAGAATATTTTGGAAATTTAGCCTTTTAATTACTGTCGAGAACCAGTTACTATTTGAAATTTTTAAAATTTATTTGACAGAGAGATCACAAGTAGGCAGAGAGGCAGGCAGAGAGAGAGAGGAGGAAGCAGGCTCCCTGCTGAGCAGAGAGCCCGATGCGGGCCTTGATCCCAGGACCCTGAGATCTTGACCTGAGCAGAAAGCAGAGGCCTTAATCCACTGAGCCACCCAGGCTCCCAAAAACCAGGTACTATTTGAAGAATCCAGGCCCACAATAATTAAAAGTGTAGATAGTTCCCAAAGTGTAGTATTGTAGTCAATATGCCTATAGTTCATTCAAGGGTGTGCTAGGCTAAAGTACAAGAGGGTGGGATTAGAAAGTGAGAAACTGATAAGAACTTAGTTCTGGGTTGATCATGATTTCTCAGGAATTAAACTAAATGGATGAAAGAGGAGTTGAGAGATGTAAGGACAAATGGCTGTCACATTTCTGTAGCCTTTAAAAAATATCTTTGCAAACCCCATATATTAGATCACCTACAGTTGTCTACAGTTCCATTATTTTTTTTTTAAGGTTTTATTTATTTGACAGAGAGAAACACAGCCAGAGAGGGAACACAAGCAGGGGGAGTGAGAGAGGGAGAAACAGGCTTCCCGCCAAGCAGGGAGCCCGATGTGGGGCTCGATCCCGGGTCTCCGAGATCATGACCTGAGCCGAAGGCAGTCGCTTAACCAACTGAGCCACCCAGGCGCCCCCAGTTCCATTATTTTTAAAGAAGTAAAAACTGTTAGCAGATGAACAAAAAAGTTCTGGGGCATAGTATGGTTACTGTAGTGTTTTTAATTGCATTAACACTTTATTTGTATTGATTGAATTATCCATAATTAATTCTGCTGATGGAGGTAAGAAAGGGGTACTAATTTCATCATAAGGCCTGAATTTATTTTATCATTGTCAAGTAAATAGTATAATTTTGAAGGAATTTCAACTTAAATTTGATCTTGCAGGTATTTTTCAAAAAAAGAAAATATTTACATTTAAAATATTAACATTCTGTCAGAGAAAAATGAAATGCAGATAAAATGCCTTAGTATTTTAATGTTAATAAAGTATATATTCATTGGGGCGCCTGGGTGGCTCAGTTGGTTAAGCGACTGCCTTCGGCTCAGGTCATGATCCCGGAGACCCGGGATCGAGTCCCACATCGGGTTCTTTGCTTGGCGGGAAGCCTGCTTCTCCCTCTCTCACCCCCCTGCTTGTGTTCCCTCTCTGGCTGTGTTTCTCTCTGTCAAATAAATAAAATCTTTTTTTAAAAAAAGTATATATTCATCATGATAGCTCTGTATTTCCTACTTAATATAGTAATATAAAATATAGATTAGAGACATGAAACTATTTTCATGACAGTTTTGTAAGAAAAGTGATTTTAATAGGGCAAATAATGTTCATATCATGCATTAATATTTTAATAACTGTTTGATTATCCTTTTAGTAACATACAGATTCCCTAACACTTTTGTTTTATAACCTCATCCTTAAAACCTCCAGTGGCTTGTTTTCTTGTATTTTCCTTAATTGTGATCTTAAACAGATCTTCAGTTTTAAATTTACCAGTTGTTGTAACACAGATGCATAAATACATTTTCTCCAGTTGGTTATTTATTCAAATACAGCTTGTTTGTGGATACCGTCAGGACATCTGCATTTTATTGGGTCTAATTTTTAGTAATAAAGACCTCCCACATTATAGATTCTTTCCAGTCTAAATTAGCCTGTGTGGGAAGCAAAGGAACCGTCAGTCAGGGAGAAAAAGTGAATCCATATGGTGCTGATGAGTCTGTTTCCCCAGCTACAATGATGAAAGGGTTGAGTATAGACAGTGCCCCCAGCAGATCCCCATTTCTTTCTCTACAGCTTGCTAGAAGAGGGTTGGTGTCAGTCCCAGCCCAGTACCTTTGAGCTGTAGGTAGGCGATGTGCTGCTAGGCATCAAACCATAGACACGTACCTGGAATTTTGAAGGCACATTCTCCTTTGCCTCTCATCTTTCTCTGTTTCTCTTGCATGTATGCCAAGTCCCTGGGCGCACTTTTGCCCTTTGGATTTGTTGGATTTTGGATTCCCTGGTCCAGTTCTAAGGCCTTTGGTTCACGTTCCCACATAAGCTCTATGATATGGAGAAATCTTAAAAAAATCTGCAAGTGTCAAAAAGTAGTCAAAAATTTTATTCTAGCTTTTAAAAAAAGTGACAAACCAAACTTGGTAACAGAACTTCAATAGGTGACAGATCTTCACTTTTATAAGTTATACTAGCTTACTGTGCAGAGAAACAGACGGGAATTGAAAGTTTTCTTTCAATTGCCTCCCTATATCCTGGAACAGTTATTTCTCTCAGTCAATATCTTTCATGGGATAGGGAGGAGGAAACTTGAGCATAGCATATTCTTTACTATCAGTGTTATCTCCCTCAGCACAAAAAAGAAAGACCTATTATTTCAACCCTTTGTCAACTCTGAATCTCAGCCAGTAAGAAGACACTATTTCTTAAAATAATGCTGTCTTTGTGTTCATATACTTTTTTGGGTAAATTTAAATTTAGTTTAACAAATTTCCTAGTTGCAAAGGGAATGCAAATATTGATGATTTATTTATTCTTTAAAAATTTATTATTTAGTGTAGTGGGTAGAATTGTATATCCCCTCCGCCCCAAAAGGTATGTCCAAGTTTCTAATCTCTGGTACCTGTGAATGTGAGTTTATCTGGAAATAGTCTTTGCAGATGAAATCAGGTTAAGATGAGGTCATACTGGATTAGGGTAGACTCTAATCCAGGGACTAGTGTCCCTACATGAAGAGGGAAATTTGGATACAAACAAAGTCTGCCATGTGATGATGAAGCTAGAGATTTGAGCTAATATGTCTATAAACCAAGGCAGCCAAAGATTGCTGGCAACCTCCAGAGGCTACAAAGAGTCAGGGAAAGATTTTTCCTAGAGTATTGACAGAAAGCATGGCACTGTGGAACCCAGACTTAGGACTTACAGCCTCTAAAATTGTGAGAGAATAAATTTCTGTTGTTTTAATCCATTTAGTTTGTGGTAATCTGTTATGAATTTCTCATCAGTGAAAGGCGTTCTTGGCTCACCAGATGATCTCTGAAGTAACTTTCACTTGTAATATTTTATGCCTCTAAATCTGTAATATATCCTGATGTTTACTTAATTGTATGCTTGTATACACTGTATAAAAAGTAACTTCTGGATTTAACGTCTCCTGGTCTTCCTGCCCTTCTTACTCCCCAAAAGGGAGAAGTGTATGAAACTTGTTCTGCAAGATGAGCTTCTTTTTGGGTGTCCAGGATTGAAGGGCAAACTATCTTTCAGCTTAGGACTCATGCCTGCTCTCTGGCAAGCACGTTTGAATAAAGCAATAAACACTAATGTCTGTCCATCAACCTAGCAGTATAGTGAAACAGAGGAAATCCAATGCGGATTTGAATCTGGGCCTCATCATACTCCCTGAGCAGGCAGTTTAAACTCTCTAAGCCTGTTTCTTTTTCCATCCAATGGCCATAACAAAACCGACTTTTTGGTTGTTGAGAAGATGACAAGAGATAGTGAAAAGGGACGAGGAGCTTGGGGTTGGGTACCTTCCTGCCGGTTGCTGGGCTCAGATAACAGAATGTGGGTCTGCTCTTACATTCTGGAGGGTGGGGGCCTTTACAGCAGCCTTTCATTAGAATGTTGTATACATTTTTTTTAAAAGGGCTTCCTATGTACGCGCTTAAAAATATTACTTGCTGGGGCGCCTGGGTGACTCAGTGTAAGCATCCCACTGAGGTCATGATCTCAGGGTTGTGAGATCCAGCTCGGTGGCCCCCGCCGGCTGTGCAGTAGGGAGTCTGCCCCTCCCTCAGCTCGGGTTCTCGCTCTCAAATAAATAACTCTTAAAAAAGAAAAAAACCCCATAATTTGCTTAGAAGATTCTCGCTTACAGAAGAGGATACTGGAAACCTCCATAATCCCTCTTTCCACCCTCCAGGCTGGACCCTAGATCGATCCGGAACCAGGGAGTTCTCAACGGCCCCGCCCTCCCCGGGCGCGGAGCTGCCGCGAGATTAGGTATTCGGGAATCCCCCGCGCCAGGGAGGAGCGCGCGGATGACGCCAGCGGAAGTGCTCTCCCTCCACTGTCAGCGGCGCCGGAAGTTCCTGCAGGCTTGGCGGTAACCTTGGGGTCCTCACCGCTTCCATTGGCGCCTGGGTGGGCTGTGCGAGTCTGAGCCTCAGCCGGGATCGCGCCTGGTAGCAGGAGACGCCGGGCTTTCAGCAGAGGACGCCGAGGGCCTCGGGGAGCAGGAACCGCGGGCGCGGGGCTGCCCGGCAGACATGTCTCTAGTGGCGGAGGCCTTGGTCTCGCAGATCGCAGGTAGCGTGCGTGGCCTCGGGCTGCGGGGTGGAGGCGGTGGCGGCGCGGGGCAGTCGCGGGAAACAGCGTGGGGGTTGGGGCTGCAGCTTTGCCTTTTGCGGCCTGAGGTGCTGAACCCAGGCCTGGGGATAGAGGCGGACACCGAGTACCAGCCTCATCTCTCGGTTGAGAAAACTGAGGGGGATACAGTTAGTCAAGGTCACACCGCAGGGGCAATAATACCGTCTTCCTTCTCGTGGGCGTATTTTGTGCAGCTCGGGGTTGGGTCCGAGGAGCTGGGGTGCGTGGAGGAGGCTCTGAGTTGGTATGGGGGGGGCGTGGCAACAAGGGCCAGGTGTTTTAAGGCTTCAGTCTGAGAGTAGAGGGTAGCCTCTGTCGTGGGATCTGAAATTTTTTGTCATTAATGAGTTGCTCTTGTGAACTGATGCCATATTAGGGCCACCCAAGTTCTTGCTTTCTCTCCAAGCAACATAATATTGCCATTTACTCGATCTGTAGGATTCGCCGAATTGCCTTTCAGTCTCTGTATACTTTTTAGAAACACTTCTGATTTGATGGACTGAACTTGGCTGATGTAACTAGATTTCTGTTTTCGAGTTATTTACCGTAGTGAAAGAAATTACGTATTGTTGAGGAAGTGAGGAGACTAGACATAGGTATTATAGGTGTGGGTTGATGGATAATAGTTAATCTTTAAATGGAGTTAATCTTAATTTCTTGCAGGATTTTCAACATGAGTAAAGAGTCAGTTACCAGGATAAATAAGTACATTTGAAATAAAGTATTTTGGAAGTGGAAAGTACTGAATACATAATAAAATTTGCCAAAATGTTTTTTGTAGCATGGCATTTGTGTGAACAAACATTTCTTTTTTTCTACTTCACTTAAATATATTGTTTCTGGAAAAGAGAGAAGCTCTCACTAGATTATAAGCTTCATGAAAGTAGGGATATACTTATTTTGGCCTGCATTAAATCCAGAACACCTGCTAGCTGGTGCTCAATAAATATTTGGGACCTCTATCAGTGAATAATCTTGAGATTTCAAACAGTGATAATTTCTGTTCATGTTAAAAGTTAGATCATTGGGGGCTCCTGGGTGGCTCAGTTGGTTAAACGACTGCCTTCCTCTCAGGTCGGGATCCTGGAGACCTTGGATCGAGCCCCACATCTGGCTTCCTGCTCGCCGGGAAGCCTGCTTCTCCCTCTCTCACTCCCCGTGCTTGTGTTCCCTCTCTAGCTGTGTTTCTCACTATCAAATAAATAAATAAAATCTATTAAAAAAAAGTTAGATCATTGATTTAACTTCCATTTCTGCTATGTTTAAAAAAACCAACTCTTTTACCATTGTATGCTGATTCTGGTATACTGTATGCGTATGTCCCAGTGTGCGATTTCTTTTAAAGAAAAAAATGATAAATGTCTTTTAGTAAACTTCTGATAACTTTGGAATTTTGTTTCAGTTAGTGAAATTTAAGAATTCCTAGGAATTTCATTTGTATGTCATCTTGGCTATTTGTAATCTATTACTCTAGAAGGAGGCATTTGAAGATGAATAATTCAGTAGATAGTGTTGGGACAAATGAGTCATAACACCATAAGAATAAATTCCAAGTGAATTGAAGATCTAAATGTAAAATAAGGACAAAACCCAAATTGTAATAAAATAATTTGGAGAAAATGTAGGAAATAGTTTCAGTAATCTTGGGTAGCAGAGGAGCCCTAAGCAAGACACAGAATCTAAAATCCCTGGGAGAAAAAAAATTAGCAGATTTGATTGCAGAAAAATTTAAAAAGTTTTATGTGATAAAATGTAAGTCTCTACAAAAATTAGTGAAAAAGACAACAGGATCAAGAGTAAAGATAGGAACAGACAATGCACAAATGGGGAAATGCAAATAGACAAGGAACACATGAAAAGATGCTGTCACTAAAAGTAGATAAAGTTTTCCATTTGGTGAAATGGGCAAAAATGAATATGAACGTTTCTAGAACTCACAAGGGTATGGGGGAAAGCATCTATCCTCAAACTGTTGGTGAGTCTGTAATTTATTATTACTTTTTGAGAACTTAATATAGCAATATTGATTAAAATGCTATCCTTTGACTCAGATAACTTTTCAGGGAATGCATCTGATAGAAATACCATTAGAAGTACCATTATTTAAAGTAGTATATAGCAGTATTCATTATATCATTAATTTTAATAGCAAAGAACCATGAAAGTCCTAAATATATGCCAAATTATGGAATGCCCACATTATTACAAATAATAGAAATGTTAAATATATTGGCTTGACATTTATGATTATCTTCAGTGACAACAACTTTTAAGATAATATATATACTGTATGAACCCACTGTTATTAAATAAATCCCATATAGACTTGTATATGTTTATGTAAGCAAAGAAAAACATAGACTATGCATCTCATTTTAACTAGTAATTTCAGAGTAATAAAGGTAGGGAGTTGGTGGAGGGTAGAGGAACTACATTTCTGAATTTTCAAATTGTTACAGTGAGAATATTTTACTTGTGTAGTTTAAACAATTATAATTTAAAAAATTTAAAAGATTTTATTTGGGCAAGCAGTGAATAAGGGGTGGCTAAAATAAAATTTATATGAAACATGTTTGACTTATAAGTGACTGTAAATGTGACTTAGATCAAGCAACTATGCAGAGTATTTTATTGGCAGTAATTTGATTTTCTTGGAAGAGGTCATCCCCAAGAGATTAGAGATACATATCTATATAGTCCTGTTATATATATGTATATATATATATATATATATTTTAAGATTTTATTTATTTATTTGACAGAGAAACACAGCTAGAGAGGGAACACAAGCAGAGGGACTGAGAGAGGGAGAAGCAGGCTTCCTGCCGAGCAGGGAGCCCGATGTGGGACTTGATCCCAGGTCTCCAGGATCATGACCTGAGCCAAAGGCAGTCGCTTAACCAACTGAGCCACCCAGGTGCCCCAGTCCTGTTATAAATACAATAAATAATTGTGAATCGGTTTTTGTAGTTAAGTGCTCTCATTTTTAGTGTGTTGCTTTTTTTTTTTTTTCCAATGGTGCTCTAATTTTTAGTGCTTCCTTTCATTTGGTGTGAGTAAAGACCCTGATATTTCTTTAGAAACATGTAAAGGTGTCTTGTATCTGTTTGTGATATTCTTGAGATCCCATCTTTTGGGAAGACTTCTCTGAACTCCCCATTTTTGAACCATTTTTGCCTCTTTATTAGTAATGTATTCTCCAAAATCTCGCAGTTCTCACTCCTTCCTGTATGTTAGTGGCTTACTCTCTTTATCTTTATCTCCACTGTTACTACCTAGTTCAGAACTTCCTCATTTCTCGCTTGGATTACTGTAGTAGTGTCTGAATTGGTTTCCATGTGTCTAGTCTGGCCTCCTTCTAGTACAGTCTCCATACTGCAAGCCTCAGGGGGCTTTTGTTTATGTTACTTTGTTGTTATTTTCCTAAAGTGCAAACATGATTCCTCTTGTTTTAATGTCTTTATTAGTTTGGAACTGTCATATGGCATATAAGACCTGCCATAAATTAGTCCATATCTTCCGCCTCATCCCTTGTCACTCTTAAATTCTCACTTTTCTAAACTGTTGGTAGAGTTGTCTTTGGCACATATTGCCCTCTTAAGGAACAAACAAGAGTTTGCACATTTTAACTCGTAAGTCTCTTTTACATTTTTTCCTGTCAAATGAAAACTGGTTCTTTTTCTCTCTCTCTTTTTTTCTGATAATATTTATGATATGTGGCCATTGTAGACAATCCAAAAGAATCTGAAGAATAAAATAGCAGTCGCCTAAAATCTAACACCCAGATTAAGACTTTATAATTTATTTATTTTAATAGAAGATTTTATGTATTTATTCGATAGAGAAACAGCAAAAGAGGGAACACAAGCAGGAGGAGTGAGAGAGGGAGAAGCAGGCTTCCCACTGAGCAGGAGCCTGATATGGGGTTGATCCAGGGACTCCGGGATCATGACCTGAGCTGAAGGCAGAGGCTTAACGACTGAGTCACCCAGGTACCGCCAGATTAAGACTTTAAGGTTTCACCGTCATTATTAAAACTTTGGTGAGCAGAGTTGTCTTGTTCTCTACCCTTAAATTAAAAAACAACCACACTAATAGATAATATAAAACATACCTACTTTTTTGTAACCTATTTTGTCATATAGCATTGAGATGTGTTTCCTTGTTTTTGTTTTTTTTTAATATTTTATTTATTTGCCAGAGAGAAACACAGCCAGAGAGGGAACACAAGCAGCAGGAGTGAGAGAGGGAGAAGCAGGCTTCCCGCCCAAGCAGGGAGCCCGATGTGGGGCTCGATCCTGGGTGTCCGGGATCATGACCTGAGCCGAAGACAGAGGCCCAACCACTGAGCCACCCAGGCGCCCCTGTTTCCTTGTTTAATGAAATTACACATCATCATTTTCAGTGATTACGTACATATAATGAAGAAATCATAATTTAGTCTTATTTCGGTGGGTATTTAGTGTGTTATATTAGTTCAACCAGAGAAGCAGAAAACAGAAACTGTGGGATTTTGCTCTCTAGCTCTAGCTTTGTGTCTGTGTCTCTGTACACACACACACACACACACACACACACACACACACACACACACAAGGAATTGGCTTGTGCTGTTTTGGGGGCTGGCCAGTCAAGGACCATGTCCACAGAGTAGGCAGGCAGGAAGGGGAGATCGAGGAGGAAGAAGAGGCATGTAGCAAGTGCTGCTTGCAGTGTATGAACTGAGGCCCTTTGTTAAAAGACTGCCGACAGATTAAATCTGGCATACCCAGGATAATCTCCCTTTAGATGAATGTAAGGTCAATTGATCAGGGACTTCATTTATATCAGCAAAGTCCCTTCACAGCAGCACCTAAATCAGTGTTTGGATAACTGGGACAAGGTGTTTATATGCTACAGAATGACCGTTGCTTCTCTTTTGTCTTCCAGAGCCTGCTAGAGAACGTCCCTTGTAGCTCAATGTAATCAGAAACAGTAGAAAGGGAATTCTGGCAGCTGTATAGTTTAGTCTAGCCAAGTTGATGTATCCTAAAACCATCCCTGGTATATATTATTTTTCTGTGATATGAACAGTGCTTTCATAGACATATTTGTGTATCTACTGACTAGTTTCTTTGGATAAACTTAAAATGGAAGAGGATTTTGAATTGTTCTTGTTATTTAATAATATGGAAAGGAAGGGTAAATTATGATTTTGAATTTTTTGCATTTTGAATCTTTGATTTTTGAATTAATAGCTTAGTTCTTTAGATGATGTGTTTGATTTAGAACTTTGGAAGAGAGATAAAAATAATCCTGGGTATTGAATCATTTTCGAAATTTTTTATGACAGCTTGTGTATTTTAAATTTTCATTTGCTTGGTTTTTTTTTTTTTTAATGGCAAGGTTTTCCAGTACATTATATGAGGTTTTTATTTTTCTTTTTAATTTTTTACCGTCACTGGGGTATATATCCTAGGGGAGGGTGGAATATCCCCATTTGCATTGTGTGAGCACATTTGGAGCAGTCTCTGTAGCCAAAAGGATGGAGTACTGTGATGGACAAGCCTGACTCCCTTTCTTATCCCTGTGCTAGGAGTGGCTCCGGGCTCCAGGGCTCCACAGAGCCACCAGATACAAAAGGAGAGAGAGGTGCTGAGCACTGAACAACAGAAATCTCCCACAGTGTCAATCACTTTTTTTTTTTTTAAGATTTTATTTTTTGAGTGTTCTCTATACCCATCGTGGGACTTGAACTTCTAACTCCTGAGATCAAGAGTCACCTGCTCCTCAGACTGAGCCAGCCAGGTGCCCCATCAGTCATTTCTTTCACCTTGCTTTTATACTTCCAATGGTCTTTGGAGTAAGTCAGACCTGGCTACTTCCTAAATATGTGACCCAGAGCAAATTACTCCCTTTTTAAGCCTTAGGTTTTTTATTTGCAAAATGGTGAAGATAATTTTATATTTTTTAAAGATGATGAGAAAAGATAATAGTGCTTAGCCTTGTGTCTGACATACTGTAAGCCCTCCTTAAGGAACTTGATATTAAGTGTTCATTAATATCATTAGTATCATTTTTAGCTGTTTACCTGTTAGTTTTTCTCTTTTACCACTTTTTAGTGGGGTGGTATTGGCTCTGTTGATTAGACATTGCCAAAATAAAATTAAAAACTTAGCTGATAATTATCTAGTTACTGATAATAAGAGTAAGCATCCCTTTTTAACCCACTGTTCTAGATGATTTAGATACATAATTGCTAATATTAACAATTTGATCCTGTTTGATAGATATTATTCTTAGTTTATAGATGAGTCAATTGGAGCTCCTTAGGTAATAGAATATAAAGGTTAGGAACTGGGCCATTGGAGTAAGACAGAACTGAGTTCTAAGCCCAGCTTTGTCTCTTGTTCTGTGATGTTGGGCAGACTGTCCTGGGCCACAGTTTCCTTGTTTGTAAAAGGGGTAAAATGTTTTATAACAAGTATCATGCATCTAGTTTACTGCCCGTACATGGTGGTTTCTGTTACCACTTTCATTGCCGGAGAGCCTTTGAGGATGTTATATTTGTAATGTTATTCTTTTGCTATTTGGACAGCATGTTGTCCAAAGTGTCTTTATTTCTAATAACTCTGTACTATCCTTGAATGACCTTATTACTTCCCCAGTGCCTTGCTGTATTTGAAGCATATCAGTTAATTTCATTGCACTGTAATTCTTAATCTTGAAGTCAGTACAATATCTATTCTGTTCTTTATTTAGAAACTCAGTAAACTATATAAAGGGTAAAAAAAGACTTTCAGTATTTCATTTATCTCATTGTGGGCATGTGGGTGCTTAATTATTTAAATTTATTAATGACTTCATTCTAATAATAACTCCATTCTAGCAGTAGCATTAATTTACATTATGATCTGGAAAAGTAGTTTTGTGGGTTCCATGGAACCCATATGTAAGCATCTTGAAAGTATTATCAAAAGAGCATGTTTATAACATTTTGTTGTTATATCATCAATAAAGAATTTTTGTTTCATCCCTCTTCCATGTAAAGTACTAGGAAATGTAGACTTTATTTATTTATTTATTAGAGAGAGAGACTGAATTTTATTTATTTAAGAAAGAGAGCATGGGGTGTTGGAGGGCAGAGGGAAAGGGATAGAGAGAATCTTAATCAGCCTTGCACTTAGCAGAGAGCCCCGATTGGGGCTTATTCTCACAAACCTGAGATCATGACCTGAACCAAAATCAAGAGTCAGACATTTAACCTATTGAGCCAGTGAGGCACCCCGGAAATGTGGATGTTAAAAGCAGTTTGGAAGGGTACTAGAAGCTCAAAAAAGTGGAAAACATAGTTTACAAGTTTTTTGTAAAATAGAAGTGATGCTATTACTCCCAAGGTTTATTGAGAATGTAGAAAGTGATAGAGTTATTATATCTGATAGTCAAAGCTCTTATGCCTCACTATCTAATGATGATGATTGTAGCAGATAATTGAAAAAAATACAATGCATCCAATTCTTTTGTTCTTGAAAATAAAGATGTATTGTTAGTTAGTTTTATTTAGTATTCTGAGGATTCTCCAGGATTGAGGAAGGCACTGAGGAGTTATTGAGAAGTTATTGAACTGTCCATCACATTTCAGAGAATCTTCTTTCATTTATATTAGTTATGTGAACAGTCTCATACTGTAGTGCTTATCACCTGGCACATGTAAAGGGGATATCGAAGGGGAAGATGGAAAAGCAAAGCCAAGAACAGAATAGGTTCTATTTCAGAGCAGTGTGGGTTATTTTATTTTATCGTACTTACATTCATGAATAGTTTGGAAATTTAAATTCTCAGAAGCAGTGTTTTGTTGCCTTTTGAAAAACTTTGATACGTTGTTAAGATCAGTTGAAAGTTTCTGACCTTGAAGTAGTCCATAGTTAATCATAATGTGAGTTGTAATTTTCTTGTATGCTTTATTGACACTTCGAACTCTGAAATTACATGATTTTTAGCTTTTAATTTAAAAGATTTGCCGATGGGTACCCCATAAAGATTTGTTAGTCTTATTTTTGAGTTTTTTTTGTTTTTGTTTTCTTTTTTAAAGATTTTATTTATTTATTTGACAGAGAGAAACACAAGCAGAGAGGGAACACAAGCAGAGGGACTGAGAGAGGGAGAAGCTGGCTTCCCACTGAGCAGGAAACCCCGATGTGGGGCTTGATCCTGGGTCTCCAGGATCATGTCCTGAGCCGAAAGCAGTTGCTTAACCAACTGAGCCACCCAGGCGCCCCTGAGTTTGTTTTTTTAAAAAAATATTTTATTTATGTATTTGACAGAGAGAAACACAGCCAGAGAGGGAACATAAGCAAGGGGAGTGAGAGAGGGAGAAGCAGGCTTTCCGCCAAGCAGGGAGCCCGATGTGGGGCTCTATCCCGGGACTCTGGGATCATGACCTGAGCCAAGGCAGTCGCTTAACCAACTGAGCCAACCAGGCACCCTGTCTTTTGAGTTATTAATGTTAGCTCAAGCCTTCCATATTTGAGTGAAAATTGAAAGAAAATATCATCAAACTTATTTAAAAATTTTCAGAAGTTTTTGAAATTTCTTGACAAGCAGTTATCAGATGGACTGAAGATACCAAATGGAGATGAGCTGTTAAATTCAGGCTTCTAATTTTTTTCAAAGACAGACATAATATTCAGCAAATCCAGTTACAGACATACATGTGTAGAAGCATTTGCCTTGCCAGTAAGAGAAATGCATGTTTTAATTTTTTATTGCTTTGTAAATGATCCTCTGTTCTTGAACACTTTTCTTATTTTTGTACGCTCTATAAATGAATCATGGTTTTGAACTTTTCTACATCAGTAATAAAAATGAAATTTTATTGGTTAGTGATAAAGAGGGTTCTTTTCATAAAAACAATCATTTTGTCATGACAATTCCCATTAACTGTAACTACATTAGCAAAATAGAAACCGTAAAAATCGTTTCATTGCGCTTATACACTTAGCTATGTTTTTGTGCTGATTATATATTTTTATCTTTAAGAACTTTTATAAGCCAAAGAAATTTCTTCATGGCTTAATCTGCATTTGGATTTTCAAAGAAGTTCGTTGGGTATATTTATCCCAGGGGATAAGTATCCTTAGATACTGTCATGGAGTTGCCTCCTTGTCATATTCTGTTACCTGGGCAAACTAGAACACTGACTAGAATTTCATACAAATAAATTGTATCATTTGTTAGATGGGAAGAGGGCCATAATTATTCCAGCATTTATTTCTGTAAGCTAATATAGGCAGCTAATGCTTTAATGATCTGGCCTTTTGTTGAGCTCCTTTTCTTTTGATTATTAGCCTTTACATTATAGGGGAATGTTTTGGTATCATGAATGATAAGCTTCTGATTTATTTGATAAATTAAAAAAAGATTATATGTTAATAAGAATGTAAAAGTAAAAGCCACTTTCTTTTTTTTCATTAGACATTGTTATAATTGTAATTTTTATGGTCCATCAGTTCAACATCCTAGTTTGGCTAGTGGATTAGAACTGGTTATGTAATCTTAACTATTTATGTGTTAATTTATATGTTAGTTGAAACTGTAAATGCTTTTTTTTTTTGAGATTGTGAATTCTTTTTTTACTTGAGAGAGAGAGAGAAAGCAAGTGCTGGTGGCAGGGCGGTGGGGGGAGGGCAGCGGGAAAGGGAGAAGTAGGCTCCTCACTGAGCAGGGAGCCCAACCTGGAGCTGGATCCCAGGACCCCAAGATCATGACCTGAGCCAAAAGCAGATGCTTAACTGACCGAGCCACCTGTGAATTATTCTTGATATATTTTCTTCTCAGACAGATTTCTCTTTCTTGCCATATTTATTTGTACTGATTTTCCCATACTGTCATTTTGTGGCTGTTTGGAGAAGGTAAAATCATTTTAATATTAAATATTTCAAAAGGGAGATAATGTTTTAGAAATGATAGAGTACAGTTTAAAGGCACATATAAAGTATATTTCATTCTTTACTGTTTTGGGTTATCTTTGTATCATAGGTAAATGGCTTTACTGGTCTGCTTTTTATAAAAAGATTATAGTAAGCTTTGAGTTTAGCTAGCATAATTACATCATATTTTTCTTGGGTTCTTTTCTCCCCCCTCATTTCCTGAGTAATGTAGCAACTCCCAACAGAACAGTGTTTCTGATGAAGGTAAGTCATTGTAGTCACTGGGTTCCAGATTCTGGGAACTGGAGGTCAGAGAGCTGTGATGTGGTCAGGAAGTTGGAGAGTGAGATTTGAGGAAGGTAAATTTCCTTCTAGAGGGAGGGTAGAAATGTTAAAATCTATGCTTGAAGCAGTAAATGGAATTTATAAATGTAATATGGTCAGGAGTCAGTTTGGTACTTGATTTAGATGGAATTTTGAGGCTTCATTCAGATGGTTTAATATTTAATTCTGTCTTTAATGATAGATCTGTGAGTAATAGTAACTACCCAGACTAACTGTTGAGTTACTATGGTGGTATACAAATCACACCACAACTTTGGGTGTATAGCAGCCATTTTATTATGTTCATGGATCCTGTGGGTCAGTTCAGACAAATTACAGGAGAGATGGCTTGTTTCTACCTCACCCTGTCTGGATCCTCACCTGGAAAGAGTCAGAGCCTAGGGATCCAACAATTGAGGGCTGGAAACATCTGGAAGCATCTTCACTCACATGTCTAAGAATTGCTGACAAGCAACTCAGCTGTGGTTGTCCTCTGGAATATTTATACATGGCCTTTCCATGCAGCCTGGGCTTCCTTGGAGCCTAGGAGCCCGTCAGACATTTTACTCAGTGCTCCAAAGTCATGTGTTCAAGCTACCAAAGGAGAAGATGCGTCACCTTTTATGACCTTGCCTTGGAAGTCTTGAAGCATCACTTTTGCTATGTTCTGTTGGTCACAACAGAGTTACAAGTCTGCCCAGATTCAAAGGGAGGGGATTTAACTTCACCCCTTAATGGGCAGATGGGGGTAGGTGGGGTGTTGGTGAGGTTCTAGAAGAGCTTGTAGGACAGGTTATACTGTTGTGGCCGTTTTTAAGAATGTAATATGCCACAGTGGACAAGGTGGTAATATACTGGTGCTGAGGGATCAGCTGAGTCTGTTTTAATTAGACCTGGGAACAGACTAGTCCCATTCATATAGGTTCTAAAGATGGGGTTGGATGAGAGGTGGGGTTAGATAGACTGGTGTGTAAAGGTGGTAGGGTGTTATTGCATATTACAAGATACTATCTGTGGAGCTCTCTAAAACAAGCCATGCTTGTATGACATTTCTCAAACCTCCTGTACACACTGCACACATGTTACCTTTTTTTCTCACCAAAAGCCTGTTATATGTGAAGATTGAGGGCAGGTCTAGGGCAAGTATATTTTTAAAACATTCCATAGATGATTGGGCTGTGCACCTTTTTGTTGGGAACCATTAAAAAATTTGGAGAGAAAGTCAGCTTATGAGTTTCCACTGTTGAATTTAGTACATATTGAGAGATGTTATTTTTCCTTAATTTACTTTGATGGTTTTATTTCCAGAGTTACAGCAACTTTTAGCTGTCAGATATCTTTCAGGCTTTAGATAGCAAAAGACTTACTTGATTTCCTACAGAGCATTTTTATTCGTTAGGTTGAGTACCTAATTTGTGCTAGATCCTCTGTCAGGTGCTGAGTTAACCTAGGAGAGTAAAACAGTTCTTGCCTTTAATGAACTTACATTCTTTTATAGGGCACATCCATTGGAATGGATAATTTCAATATAAATTGATATATTTAATAGAAATGGTAATTTAGGAAGTCTTTACTGAGCATGTTTTGTTCCTTATCAAACTCAATTGGGGTGTTAGATTTTTAGTAATCTTCTCAGCTCCTCTCCCTGCCCCTCACCTTCTGTCTGGCACACTTCTGATTATATTTTGGACCCAGTTCAGATTTTATCTCTCTCTTCTTGTGGATTCTTTCTTGTCTTCCTCAGGCAGAATATGTACTTTTGATTTGACACTTTTGTGAATAGTAATTATTGATATATTCTGTAAGCTAGAGACTGTATAAGGCACTTACATGATTTATCAAATTTTATTCTTCCAGCAACTTTACAAGGCAGGTAATATTTCCCCTTTTCACAGGTTAAGTAATTGAGGCAAGAGTAGATTAAGCAACTTGGTCAAGATCACTCTGATAATCAGCTGTAGAGTTGGGAGGGGAGCTCAGGTATGTCTGACTTTTAAGACCCATGTTTTTCCCTACACCGCCTGTATTCATTTATTGCATTTATATTTTCTTTAGAAAAAAATATTTTATGTATTTATTTTAGAGGTGGTGAGAGAGAGAGAGAGCACATCTGCACACAATGGAGGGGGAAAGGGAGGGGCAGAGGAGGGTAGAGAGAGAGACGAGCTGATTCGGAACTGAGCGACTCTGAGCTGGTGTGGAACCCATCTTGGGGCTAGATCTCAGGACCCTGAGATCATGACCTGAGCTTAAACCAAGAGTCAGATGCTTGCTTAAGGGACTGAGCCACTCAGGTGTTCTTCACTTATCATATTCTAAGTGATTATATGTACCTCAGTCACCTGTTTTTCTCCCCCCAACCTCCTCTCCATGCTCTGTTCTCCCTTACCCACTCAACAAAGTTAAATCCTAGACAACAATGATAGTTTTATATTCATATTTGTCTATTTATTATATTTTGGTAGTTTGGTAGCTTATAAAAACCTATGTTTGTTTAGTTAAATTTAGTTAAATAGTTTTAGTTTGTTTAGTTAAAAAAAAAGCCTTTAGTATGTATTTTCCCTGTCTGAGGATTTTCTGCCTCTGCCCTCTTATATATGAAGGGATTCAGTGATGGGGTATGTCATCTTTTTTCTTGGGTTTTTGTTTGTTTATTTTGTTTTTTTGTTTTGTTTTTGTTCTTGGGGAATCTTGCAGTTTTGCCAAGATTTTAGAAGGTATAACGACACATTAAATCCTCTGTAGGATCATTGGTGTCTTGGCTAGCTGGGAGGAGTGAGGGAGGAAGAATGGAAAGGGGGTGGAAGGGAGTGGTTACCTAGCTTGATCTGAGAGACTGAGTATAGTGTTGAGTACAGAGAGTAGTAAGTGCGTAGTAGATAAAAACAGAGGTGCTGTTACCATAGTGATCGTGTTTGATTTAAAGTAGTGGGAGAATTATTCTTTAGTTTGAGAGACATCTATTTTTCATTTTCTAGGATTAGATTTGGGGAACTATTACACCTTGAATATTAACATTGTTAACATTGTTGAGGTCTGATACTTGTGGGGGGCTGTTTGTCTTCTCTGATTTTTTTTTTTTTTTTGGCCAGAAATTGCTCTTTTCATCATAACCAACTGTTTTTGTATAGTTCTGCTATTGATCTCATATTCATCTCCATTTCTGAGAAAAGTTCAGACATGTGTTAGTGTTTCTTCTTTATGAATTTCAGATTACCATTTTGTAAAAGAGAATTCAAATTTTGAGTCCTGGCTACCAAGTTCATATCTATTCATAGTCACATGTAGTTCGCCTGCTTTTCATTGGAGATTAATGGAAAATGGCTGATTATTTTTATAATGTGATAAAGTCTAAACATGACCATTTGAGAAGATGATGTGTACTTACTAAGAAAGGATGGAAGGTTTTAAATTTAACGTGTATTCACTTTAGCCTCAGTTGTTGGCTTGTTGATGCTGTGAATTAGTTTTCTTGACCCTGTTAACCTACAGAAGTTTGTTAGTTGTATGAAATTTATCCTTGAATGTCATTTTGAAATTGATCTCCAGTTTCACATAGACCGGTTTAGATGGCTCATGTTCAAGCCTCATAATGACTAACTTAATTTTACTTTTCCTGTTGATTACATCTGATGGAAGAACTATCATTTAACCACTTTGGTTCCGAAAAAAGTGAGGCCTCCGTTCATTAATTGTAAAGGCTTACTCTGAACACTATAAAATTGTGACATGTTTTAAGTCATGGCTTTAAGCCATATGTGCAAATATTTAAGTAGAATAAGATGGGCAAAAATCTTCTTGAATAAATTAAACCACACAGGTCCTCACTACCACATTCTCTGAGGGAAGTGAATGAAAGAGGTGAAAGAACTTAATCTTCTATCAGGTGTATTCTTTGTCCCAGGGACAGTCTTTTTTTGTGGTGTTTACAGACCATCTGCATCAGATTTACTGGGAGTGCTTGTGGCATGCTTGGATTCTTGGTCCTCATTTCTACAGTATCAGAATCTCAGAGTTTAGGATTTGGTGGAAATACATAATTTTACGAAGTTCCACAGATGATTCTTACTAAGGGTTGAGAACTACTGATGTAGGATGATTATAATTGCCTTAATTCTAATAATTAATTATTACCCAAGAATGTTTATTTGTGGACTGTGACGAGGTTAGCTGATAACAGCTAAGTGTTGACTGGCTGGAGCCAGCCTACCTGGGGTCAGACCCTGGTTCTTGTTACTTACTAACACTGTGACTTTGAGCAATTCCTTATGCTTGTGCTTCAGTTTTCTTACTGTAAAATAGGGATAATAGTAATAGTGTCTACCTCATAAAGTTGTGGGATAGTTAATATGCCAGGCACTTAAGTGCACAATAAACACAATAAGAGTTTAAATTTTCTGTTTACTTCAACTTTATCGGTGTATAGTTTACATGTGCTTTTAAAGTATACAATTCACCGATTTTTTAGGATATTTACAAAGTTGTGATTATTACCACAAATTGTAGAATGTTTCCATCACTCCAAAAAGAAGTCCCTTGCCCATTTACAGTCACTTCCTAGTCCCAGCCTGAAACAACCGTTAATCTACTTTCTATCTCTAGATTTACATATTCTGAACATTCCATATAAATGAAATAATACAGTTTGTTTTCTTTAGTGACTGGCTTCTTTCACTGGGCATAATGCTTTTGAAGTTCATCCCTGTTACAGCATGTATCAATACTTGGTTCCTTCTGTTGTATGGATATACCACATTTTGTTCATCCATTCCTCAGTAGTTGGTCATTTGGGTTGTTTCCACGTTTTGACTATTGTTAAAAATGCTGGTATGAACATTCATGTACAGGTCTTTCCATGGATATATGTTTTTTTCATTTCTCCTGGGTAAATACCTAAGAGTAGAATTGCTGAGTCATATGGTAATTCTGTGTTTAACATTTTGAGAAACTGCCAAACTTTTTATATTCCTACCAGCAGTGTGTGAGTTCCAAGCTCTCTACATCTTTTAAACATTTTTTATTTTCTGTCTTGTTGATGGTAGCCATTCTGTGAGTATTTTGATTTATATTTCTCTAATGACTAATGATATTGAATATGTTTTCATGTGCTTGTTGGTTATTCATATATCTCCTTAGGAGAAAAGTTTGTTCAAATCCTGTGCTCATTAAAAACTGTATTATTTGTCTTTAATTATTGAGTTGTAATAGTTTTTTATGCATTCTGGATATAAGATTTATGAGTCTTGGGGAATCTTAGCTGTTATTACCATCATCACCATTATCATTTTCTATCTAGATAGAAGTTCAGGTAGTGTTTGACCAGAAGGAGATAGATTCTCATTATTTTCTTTTTCTTTATGATTTTATTTATTTGACAGAGAGAAACACAGCTAGAGAGGGAACACAAGCAGGGGGAGTGAGAGAGGGAGAAGCAAGCTTCCTGCCTTGAGGATCATGACCTGAGCCGAAGGCAATTGCTTAACCAACTGAGCCACCCAGGCGCTCCAGATTCTCATTATTTTCTAGTTTCATTCAGGGCCTAACATTGTGAGGGGGAACGTTCTGCCCTCTACTAGTTTTCTTGAGTTTTCAGTTTGTTTGCTTTCTTTCTTCTACTTTCTGAATGCCAGGTTACTAGAACACATTTGCCTTGCATAGTAATTCTACTCTATCATTCATTTATGTGCCCTCACTTTGGGTTATTTTAATTACCCCTGTTAAAGGGATCCTTGAGTGTTCCTTAGCCCCTTACACTGTGTGAGAGCAGAAGTCACAAGTCAGACACTCAGAAGAGTACCTTCACCACAACCTGACCATGCTGGCATCCTGATCTCAGACTTCCAGCCTCCAGAACTGTGAGAAAGAAATTTCTGTTGTTTATAAGCCACCCAGTCTGTGGTATTTTGTTATTGCAGCCCAAGTGGACTAACACAGTAGCCTTATTTCCATGTTACAGAAAGCTTACCTGCCAGTATTTTTAGGTTTATGGAAGTGGCACCATGACATTGCACTTCACTTCTTTGATGTGAGCCATTTTCTGATGTAAACATTGATCTTGGACTGTTGAGGTGATGGGAGAATGGTTTTAAACTCCTTTTGTGGGAAGAGTCACTTCTTGCTTATATATTCTGTGTATAATCTTCAAACATCCCCTATGAAACAGGGAACATTGCTATTTAATGCTTTCTTGATCAGTATTTTCTCGGATACAGTGTTATCTTTGAATTGTACTGTAGTCTACAGGTTGACTTGCTTTAAATCTTAATACGTAGTTCTTAAAAATGTAGTTTTGATAAAGTCCCCTACTGTCATACTGAAAGTCTAGACATCTTAGAAATCTATTTCATCTATAAATGAAAGATTTATATCATAACTGCCTAAAACTTGATAGGTGGCTATGTTGAAATCACAGAGATCATCAGCATATAGTAATTATGTCAAACTAGTAAACTTATTTCCTTCTTTTCTCTTTGTGTCTTGCAGTAACTTGTCCATGTTTGTGAGCTGCCAAATGCTTTTTGACTATTTTGTTATCTCAGTAGTATTTGCCTTTATACCTTTGGCAGAAAGCAATCCAAATTTGGGAATAGGTTATACATGTTTCTTACCCCTTTTGTATAACACTGAATAGTCTTAGGAAGCTGAAGAGATGGACATCAATGAGCTTTTGGAATCTAGTTGCCTAAGGATAAACTGCGTTTGACTTCATTGGTGCACAAATGATAGGGTTGTGTAGAGTTATTATGGCATTAATCAATTTGATGTATTGGAAATATGACAGTACTGAAGCAGCATGCAATATTAGTGCCTATTATTCTACAAATTATGTCTTCACCTACATTCATATGCCAGAAGAGTCATGTTGTGCATTAAGAATGCAGAACTTAAAAAACAACAACAGAGGGCACTTCTTTCCATGGCCTTTTCTTGTCCTCTTAGATTAGATTCTTCAAGAAATAGACTTCGGAATTAGACTTGTTTATTAGGTCATAGCACTTTCATACTATGGAATACTCCGTATTGAATGGCATTGACAGATTATCTGCCCCTAGAATGACCAAACTTGATACTTGAGAGAATAATGCAAGTAAAGTGTAGCATGTGTAAGAGATGTAGCCATGTATATATATGTGAATTCATGGGTCAGTAGTTATTCCTCTATATTATAATGGACTAGTGGTAGATTTTTTGGTTGTTGTTATGGTTGATAAAGCTTAAAAATAGTGGGTACCTTAAAGATAATTAAATGAGAAGCAAATATGTATTTTGGGGGGCTTTGGGTATTGTTTTACCCTGTGTGCATTTCTTTTTTTTTTTTTTTTTTTTTTTTTTTTTTTTTA
>PITA01024682.1:0-25826 GCA_004023965.1 Spilogale gracilis | reverse complement strand
GCACACCAAATCCAAGAATACATTTTAAAAAATGATTCAGCACAATCAAGTGGGGTTTATTCCTGGGAGGCAAGGGTGGTTCAGCATTTGGAAATCACGTGATACGTCACTTCAACAAGAGAACGCATAAGAACCATATGATCGTTTCAAGAGATGCAGAAAAAGCATTTGACAAAATTCAACACCCATTCATGAAAAAACCCTCGACAAAGTGGGTTTACAGCTAACACACCTGTAATTGATAAAGGCCGTATATGAAAAACCCGTAGCAAACATCAGCCTCAACGGGGAAAAACTGAGAACACCCCCTGAGGGAGCAAGACAAGAGTGATGTCCACTCTCACCACTTCTATTCAATATATTACTAGCCAATGCAGTCAGAGAAGAAAAAGAAAAAGAAATAAAAAATATGTCAAGTACAGAAAGCAGATGTGGATGGGGTGTAGAAAACAAATATAGTAAAAATACAATTACTGGGTTGCCTAGGTGGCTCAGTTGGTGAAGCAGCAGACTTGGTTTCCCTCAGGTCATGATCTCAGGGTCCTGAGATCAAGCCCATGTTGGGCTCCCTGCTCAGTCGTTAGTCTGCCTGAGATCATCTTTCTCCCTGTCCTACTGCCCCCTTCCCCACCTCTCACTCTCAAATAAATAAATAAATAAATAAATAAAATACTGTAACTGAAATTTGAATCTCAACTGACAGGGTTAATAGTAGTATAGACAGAATAATTTCATAAACTAAAAGATCTTAAGAAAATAATCCAGAACAAGGTATCAAGAGAGAAAAGATGAGGAAACATATAAGAGACCAAGGACAGAGTAAAAGATCTTATATATGTACTCGAGTCTCAGGAGTAAAACAGGAGGAGGAGACTAGGTCAGCTGTATGGGAAGAAATGGCAATAAAACAAATTTGACCAAGAAAGGAAGCTGTAGTCAAGGAGTGCTATGAAGTCCAAGTAGAATAAAAATGTGTATTTTGAGGCATCTCATAATAATTCTTCTGAAAATGAAACTAATAGAAGCCAGAAGAAAAAGAATTCTCTTCAAAGTAACACATCGCAGCTCACTTGAAAGAAAAACAAGGGAAGCCAAGTAACAAGAGAATGACAGTGTCACAGTGCTTAAAGAAAACTGTTGCTATCCTAGAATTCTATACCCATTAAAAATAACCTTTAAGAGTGACAACGAAATAAAGACCTTTTATGGGGCGCCTGGGTAGATCCGTTGGTTGGGCATCTGACTCTTGGTTTCGGCTCAGGTCAGGATCTCTGGGTTGTGAGATGGAGCCTTGTGTCAGGCTCTGTGCTCAGTGGGGATGCTGCTTGACAGTCTGTCCCTGTCCCTCGGCCCCTCCCCCCACTCGTGTATGGGTGCTTTCTCTCAAATAAATGAATCTTTTTTTTTTTAAGTCATTTTTAGACAAAAATTCTGAGGGAAAAGCTCCTTGAGGGAAGATTAGAGGTAAGAAGAAATGAAAAAACACAATAAATATGCAGATACAGATGCATATTGACTGTATAAAAGAGGTATTCTGAGACTGAAAGTTGACACAGAATTAAAAAAAATAAATATTAGGAGGGGCATAAAAGCAATGAAAGTGTTTTATGTTCTTTCCATTACCTGGGAAATGGGTAAAAGAACATTAGACGAAGGACGAGACTAAGGAAAATTAGACTAAAGTAAGGATTTACTACAGTATTTAGAATAATCATTAAATGAACAGTAAGAGAAAGTAAAATATGCAAACTAATAGTGTAAGAAAAAAAGAGTAAGAAAATACATTTAACATATTCAAAAGAACACAGAGAGAAAGGAACATAAAACAGATAGGACAAATAGAAAATTTATGATCGAATAATGGGTTTAACCTAAAATGTACACTTTGCCCTGAGCAGCATGGGTTAGAACTGTGCGGGTCTACTTTTATTAGTGGACTTTTTATAGCACACCACTGTAAAGTATTTTGTTATTCTTGTACTATTTCCTTTTCTCTAGCTTAGTTTACTGTAAGAGTACAGTATATAATACAACATAGAAAGTGTGTTAATCAACTGTTTGTTATTGATGAGGCTAGCAGTAGCCAAGTTCTGGGGGAGTCCAAACTTATATGTGGATTTTTGACTGAGCACGGTTGTCAGCATCCCTAAGTCCTATACTGTTCAGTGGTCTGTATATGCAAGTTAAATTAAATGTGAATGGATAAAATTTAAAATGAAGAATATTCTTCTTCAGAATGAAGAAATAAGACAGAACCCAAATTATATGCCGTTTACAAAAGATACATCTTAGAAATACTGAAAGGATAGGAAACCATACCATATAAACAATAAGCCAACAGAAGCTACTGTAGCTACATTAATTTCAAACAAACTAGATTTAAAGGCAAAATTCATAAGAGGTACTTGTTTAAGCCACAGGGAAGATGTATAATAAATCTCAATGTGAATATAACTGATCACATGGCCTCAAAATATATAAAGGAAAAATGAGAACTACAGTAGGAAACACACAAGCCCACAACTGTAGTGGGAAGTTCTAAAAATTTCTCTTTCAGTAACTCATACAATATTCACACAGAATCTCAGTACAAATGACAAGCGAAATGGCGTCGGCGGCCTGAAACTCCCATCCTTCCACAGCAGCACTGACAAGAACCAGAAACCATCAAGACCAACTTTTTCAGAACTCCAGAAGGCAAGGAAAGGTTTATGGCAACCAAGTAGTAGTAAAAGACAAATCAAGAAAAAAGCAAAATTTTTATCAAAGATTTTTGTGTGTGTGAGAGAGAGAGCAGGAGAGAGGCAGAGGGAGAGACAGACTCCCCTCTGAGCAGGGAGCCCAACGCAGGGTTTGATCCCAGGACCCTGGCATCAAGACCTGAGCTGAAGACAGAGGCTTAACCAACTGAACCCCCCAGGCACCCCTAGGCAAACTTTTTAAAAGAAGCAAAGCACTGTGGTGTTTTTACTGGCCCTAGGCCCTGCCCATCCGTAGCTTTATAGCTGTCTTAAAGAGGGCAGCCTGTGTTCCCGGTGTGGGAACCTGGTCTTTGGTTCTGGACGGAACAGAGATCTTACTACAATTATTACTTTTTTTTTTTTTTAAAGAAGCCAAGTATTTTTAAAAGTTTTTTTTTGTTTTTTTGTGTTTTTTTTTGAGACAGAGGGAGAAAAAGAACATGAGGAGGGGCAGAGGGAGAGGAAGAGAGAATCCCAAGGAGACTCTGTGTTGAGTATGGAGCCTGAGGCAGGACTCAATTCCACAACCCTAAGATCCTGACCTGAGCCGAAATCAAGAGTCGGGCACCCAACCAACTACACCCAGGTGCCCCTTACAAATTATTGTGTATGTCTATTTTAACCTGTGTATGGGCCACCTGAAGGACCGACACAAGGTACACACGTCTGTCTGTATATATTTAGCCCTAAGGGCAGAAAAGTGGCAGGCACTGCTCAAAAACATTGTAAAGCAATTAAAAAATCCACAGTTGCTTGGGCCCAAAGATTACATTCAGGATATAGGTAGATTGCCTAAAAGCCATAGTAGAAAAGCATGGGGAGAGTTTCTTTGGGAAATGAGGGCACTGAAAAGTGTGTGTGTATGCTGGGGAATTTAGAAAGCCACACACATGCTCTGATCAGGGTATGTTGTCAGAAACAAGCCTGAGAAAGACCCAAGCTTTCACCACTCATTGCACCGCAAGCAAGAAGTGAAGGCTTAGGCAAATTGTAAACGGTGTGGCTAAGTACTGAAGAAGTCTCTAGCCCTGAGCCAGTCTGTAAAGACTGGGAGAGGTGTTTTTTAAGGTCCTGATATTCAAGAAAATCTCAAGCTAATATAAGCTAAGCCTTCATCAAAACCAGCAATACTGTGAAAGAGGAGAATCTGATTTCTAGAGTTACTAATTATAATATGCAAATGCCTGGTTTTCAACAAGAAACAGAAACTGTTGCTAAGGAAAGCTAGACATTGGACTAACGATTTTAAGATTTACTTATTTTTAGAGCAAGAGTGAGAGCACATAAGTTGGGGCAAGGCAAGGACAGAGGGAGAAGGAAAGCGAATCCTCAAGTAGACTCCCTGTTGAGTGGGAAGCCTGACTTACAGCTCCATCTCAGGACCCCAAGTTCATGACCTGAGCCAAAACCAAGACTCAGCCACTGGACTGAGCCACCCAGGCACCCCTGGATTAAAGATTTTAAATCAGCTGTTTTAAATATGCTCAAAGAGCTAGAGGAAACCATGTACAGATTGACACCAGGACAACTATGCAGGACATCATGAGAATATCAATAAAAAGACAAATTATAAAAGGAACCAACTAGAAATATCAGAACTGAAAAATATAACTGAAATTTGAAAATCTGCTAGAGGACTCAACAGCAGATTTGAGCAGCAAATAAATAATGAGCAAACTTGAGACCATATAATTTACATTATCCAGTCTGAGGAGCAGAAAGAAAAAAAATGAGGAAACCTATGTAGAGCTTGAAGGATCTGTGGGACACTGTTACGCAGGCCAATATATACATTACTGGAGTCTCAGAAGAGAGAGAGAGAGTGCAGAAAAAAATACTTGACATAGAGAAAAGACTCAGGTAAGAATTCTACAGCCAACAGAGTGATTCTTCAAGAATGAAGGAGAAACTAAGACTCCTGGATAAACCAAACCTAAGACAAGTTGTTACTAAAAGTTTGCCTTACCAGAAATGGTAAAGGGAGTCTTACAAATTGACTGAAGTGGAAGGATAAAAGCCACATGGAGAAATAAAGAAGCATGTAGATAAATGTACTGTACTTTTGGTTTCAATTCCCTTTTTCCTGATATGATTTAAAGGGCTAGTGCATTATGCAATAATAGTAAATGTTAATGGGCACAAAGTGTATAAATAGTCAGTGGGGAAAGATACAAGGCGGATGGAGATGTATAGAAGCAAGGTGTTTATATACTATTGAAACAAAGTAGATATTATTCAAACTAGATCATTTTAAGATGTTAACTATAATCCCTAAGGGAGCCAATTAGAAAATAACTAAAATATATAAAAAGTAAAGAAGGGAATACAAAGTATACAATATAAAAGAACAATTAAATTTTTTAAAAGACAACGACTAGAGGAATTGAGAAATAAAAACCTGTAAGACAGAAAACAGTTAAGAGTTAGAATTCCTTCCTTATCTCTAATTACTTTGAATGTCTACACTTCCCAATTAATAAGCAGAGATTGGTAGAATGGTTAAAGAAGCATGGCCAATCTATATGCTGCTGCCAGAGACTTACTTGAGATATGAAGACACAAAGAAGTTGCAAGGAAAAAGATGAAAGAAAAAAAAAAGAGCTGGGGTGGCTATTTTATTACCAGACAAAACTGATTTTAAGTCAGAAGAGGTTATGATACAAAGAAAAGTAACATATGTTGATAAAAGTTGATACAGCAAAGTAACAATTATCTATGCACCTAAAAACAAGGCCCCAAATTATATGATGCAAGCATAGAACTGAAAGGAGAAACAGTTCTACACTAACTATTGTAGACTTTAATACTTTAATTTCAATAAAGGTTAGAACAATGAAACTGATCAATAAGGAAAGAGAGGACCTGAACAATACCATGAGCCAATTAGCCCTAATAAAACTCTACCCAGCAAGAGCAGAAAGCACTTTCTTTTCAAGTGCATATGGAACCTCTCAAGAATAGGCCACATTAGGCCATAAAACAAGTCTCAATAAATAAAACAAACATAAATAATACAAATATAATACAAATATAAAAAGATTGAAATATTATAAAATATTTCTAACACAATGAATGAAATCAGAAATCAGCAACAAAAATATTAGAAAACTGCCATATATATAGAAACTAAATACTCAAACGAAAAGGTCAAAGAAATAATCACAAGGGAAATTAGAAAATAACTTGAGACAAATGAAAAGGAAAACACAGTACATAAACATTTATGAGATATAGCAAAAGAAGTTCTCAGCAGGAAATTTGTAGCTATAAATGCCAACACTGACCAAGATCTTAAATCAGTAATCTAACTGTATGCCATAATAAAGTAGAAAATAGGAAGTCATAAAGAAAAAAATAAAGCAAATGACTTACAAATGAAACCAAAAGTCAGTTCTTTGAATAGATCAGCAAATTGACAGTTTTAGCTACCAAACTGGATAATTTACATGAAATAGAAAAATTCTTTAGAAACAAACTACCAGCGCTGACTCACGAAACAGAAAATCAGAGCTTTATAACAAGTAGTGAGATTAGATTAGTAATCAAAAAACGTCTCAACAAAGAGAAGCCAGATTTTTAAGAATTAACACCATTCTTTTTCAAACTCTTCCAACACTTGAAGACATAGGAATAATTCCTAACTCATTCTCTGTGGCCAGCATTAACCTGCTACCAAAGCCAGATAAATACATCACAAGAAAATTACAGACTAATAGCCCACTGAATATTTATGCAAAAATTCTCAATATCAGCAAACTGAATTCAGCAGCATAATAGTAGTATATATATACACCACGATCATGTGGGATTTATCCCAGCAATTAATGCAAGGGTGGTTAACATGGAAATCAATCAACATAATATACCACTGACAAGATGAAGGATAAAGAAACCTAAAATCATCTCATTTAATGCAGAAAAAGTATTTGACAGTATCCAACTCTCTTTCATAATAAAGGCAGTCAACAAACCACAAACAGAACTCCCTCAATATGATAAAGACTATATATGAAAACCCACAGCTAACATTATATACTCAGCGGTGAAAGTCTGTAAGCTTTTCCTTCAAGGTCAGAAACAAGAAAAGCATACCTGTTTTTGCCACTTCTATTCAATATAATATTAGAACTTCTAGCCAGAGAGGCACCTGGGTGGCTCAGTCGTTGGGCATCTGCGTTCAGCTTGGGTCGTGATCCTGGAGACCCGGGATTGAGCCCCACATCGGGCTCCCTGCTTGGCTGGAGGCCTGCGTCTCCCTCTCTTGCTTCCTCTACTTGTGTTCCCTCTCTAGCTGTTTCTCTCTGTCAAATAAATAAAATCTTAAAAAAAAAAAAAGTTCTAGCCAGAGAAATTAGGGAAGAAAAAAAAAGGCATCCAAATTGGAAAGGAAGAAGTAAAATGATCCCTGGTCAGAGATGACAAAACCTTATGTGCAGCTAACCCTAAGGAATCCATGCACACGTGCGCGCCCGCAGACACAGCACTAAATCCATGAATTCAGCAACGTTGCAGGTTACGAAATCAGTTTCATTTCTATACACTAACAGTGAATAATCTGAACGGATATCAAAGCAGTTACATTTACAATAGCAGAAAATCATAAAATACGAATAAGTTCAGGGAGTTCAGAGACTTACACACTGAAAGCCACGCAATTGCCAAAGGAAATTAAGACATAAATAAGTGGAAGACACCCTATGATCATGGACTGGAAGACTTGCATGGTTACTGTCAGTACTACCCAAAGTGATCTACACATTCATTGCCATCACTGTTAAATTCCCAGTGGCATTTTTTCAAGAGATAGAAAAACCCATTCTAAAATTCATATGGATTCTGAAGGGACCCCGAATAACCAAAACAATCTTGAAAAACAAATTTGGAAGACTCACACTTCCTGATTTCAAAACATACTATAAAGCTACAGTAATCATAACAATGTGATATGGGAAAAAGGACAGACATACATACCAGTGAAACCAAGCAGAGAACCAAGAAATAAACCTTTGCAAAATGGTGAATTCATATTCAACAAGAGTACCAAGTCCATTCAGTGGGGGAAAGGACACCCTTTTCAACAAGTGATGCTGGGAAGACTGGCTATTCACATGTGAAAGCACGAAACTTGCACCCTTACCTCATACAATATACAGGAATTAAACTGGATAAAAGGCCTACATATGAGAACTAAAATTACTGAACTCTTAGAAACAGGGAAAGTTTTACAACATTGGATTTAGCAAAATTTCTTGGCTATGACACCAAAGACATTGGCATCAAAAGAAAAAACAGATAAATTGGTCTTCATGAAAATAAAAAACTCTGGTGCATCAAAAGACACTGTCCAAGGGTGCCTGGGTGGCTCAGTCAGTTAAGCATCTGCCTTCGGCTCAGGTCATGATCCTGGAGTCCTGAGATCAAGCCCTGTGTCAGGTGCCCTGCTCAGCAGGGAGTCTGCTTCACCCTCTCCGTCTCCCCTGTGCTTGTGCTCTCTCTAAAAATAATAATAATAATAATAAAAAGACACTGTCCACAGAGTAAAATGGCAACCCATAGAATGGGAAAAAGTATTTGTAGATCACATATCTGATAAGGGATTAAAATCCAGAAAATACAGAGAACTCCTAGAACTCAGTAACAAAAACAAACCACGGATTAAAAAATAGGCAAAGGACATGAACTGCTATTTCTCTAAAGAAGATCTATAAATGGTTGGGGCGCCTGGGTGGCTCAGTTGGTTAAGCAACTGCCTTCGGCTCAGGTCATGATCCTGGAGACCCGGGATCGAGTCCCACATCGGGCTGCCTGCTCAGCGGGAAGCCTGCTTTTCTCCTCTCTCACTCCCCCTGCTTGTGTTCCCTCTCTGGCTGTGTTTCTCTCTGTCAAATAAATAAAAATCTTTAAAAAAAAAAAAAAAGATCTATAAATGGCCCACAATCACATGAAGAGAGTGTCAGTGTCCATGATCATTAAACACATACTAATCAAAACTACAGTGAGCTACCACAGTGGTATTAGAATGGCTACTATTAAAAAACAATCAGAAAATAGGAAGTGTTGGCAAGAAGGAAGAGACAAGAACCCTTGTCCGCTGCCAGTGGGAATGTAAAATGGTGCGGCCAGTGTGGAAACAGTTTGCAATTCCTCAGTTAAAAACAAAATTACTGTGTGATGCAGTGATTCTGCTTCTCAGCATTCCTTCAGAACTGAAAGCAGGAACTCAGAGCCCTTGCACACCTATTTTGTGGCAGCATCGCTCACGACAGCTCGTAGGTAGAAGCAACCCCAGCGTCCCTCGGTCGCTAAGTGGATAAAATGTGGTGTGTGCGGGGGCGCCTGGGTGGCTCAGTTGGTTGAGCGACTGCCTTCGGCTCAGGTCATGATCCCGGAGACCCGGGATCGAGCCCCACATCGGGCTCCCTGCTCGGCGGGAGGCCTGCTTCTCCCTTTCTCACTCCCCCTGCTTGTGGTCCCTCTCTGGCTGTATTTCTCTCTGTCAAATAAATAAATAAAATCTTAAAAAAAAAAAAAAAAAAAAAAAAAAAAAAAAAAAAAAAAAAAAGAACCAGCAATATATTTAAAAAAAAAAAAAAAATGTGGTGTGTGCGTACGGGGAATATCATCGGGCCTTACAGATGAGGGCGGTACAGCACAGACAAGCCCTGGGGACATCCCGGGGAGCGCAGCAAGCCCCAGAACGACACATTCTGCGGGTTCCACTGCCGCGGAGCCTCCAAGGGTCAGATCCACACAGACAGAGGGTGGAATCCCGGCTGCCAGGGACTGAGGTAGCAATGGGGAGTTCTTTTTCAATGAGGACAGAATTTCACTCTTCCAAGATCAGAAAATTCTGGAGATGCACAGTAGTGATGCTTGAACAATACTAATGCTTAATGCACTTAAAACTGGCACTTAAAAATGACTAGGATGGCAGATTTTATGTTATATATTTTGCAGTTAAAAATTAGAAAAAAGTAATTTTTAAATTTTAATTGAAGTGTAGTTGACATAAAATGCTAAATTAGTTTCAGGCGTACAATGTCGTGATTCAAGATGCATACACATTACAAAATGCTCACCATGATAAGTGTATTACGATACTGGCTGTGTTCCCTGTTTCCTTTTCGTCCCCCAGGAGAGTCCTGCTGGGGCCCAGCTGGCAGGATAGGGCAAAAACCCCATGACGCCAGTTACATCCGTGGAAAGTAGAGTGAAAGTTAATAGGGCTGGATAAGCAGAGGTACCAGAGTTGGGGACTAGAGAGTATTTTTCTTAGAAGTTTCTATTTGGGATGAGGAACGTTTCAGAGCTGGACGGTGTGACAGCTGCACAACATTGTGAGCGTGCAGAGCACTACTGGGAACACACGTCAAAATGACTGAGATGATGAATGTCATGTAGATTTACCACAGTAAGAACATTTTAATAAAAAAATCTTAGTAAGACTCCCCACGACTCAAACAATGGGATTAGCAGCCTAGTAAGATGAGGTATGGTCGGCGCAGGTCTGAGATAGGCTTGCCCGCCCGGGGTGGGGGGGCACCCCGAAGGCCAGGGGGCCGGGTTGAGGACTCAGCTTGGTCACAGAATACCAGGGTGGGGTTTGAGGAGTTAGGGCTCCAGGGTCGCCGCTGTCGGCGGGAGCTGCCATCACTGGTCACGTGGAGGACACAGGGACGCTCGGGCACCGCGTGCGGGGCAGGAGTGCATCCGGGCAGCAGTGGGCCACACCGACTGACAACTGGGCTGAAAAGCCAGTCCCCGCACATTTTAAAGAACCGAAAACACCCAAAGTTTGTTCTCTTACACGGTGCAGTTCGGCTAAAAAGCGGTAATAAATAGAGTGTGAGGAAATTAGTGACTGTATCGCTTCGAACCACAGTGGAAATCACAAAATAATTTGAACTGAAGGTTAAACAAAATGCTACATATCAAAGCCTTTGGGACCCAGATAAAACCATGAGAGGGATTTTTATAGGTTGAACGCCTGCGTTGAAAACTGGGAAGGCTGGACATCAATGACCTGCACATCTCACGGAACATGTGAGAACAGCAAAAGCCACTCGCACAGAAGAAAGGAGATAATAAAAGGAGAAACTAGTGACACACCAAGTGTACCATCAGAGCCCAAACAAGTTCTTTGAGAAGGCTGATATGGTTTCTGAGCCCCTACGGAGCACGCGGGAGAGGCAGGGGCCCACGCAGAAGCCGCCAGCACCGGAAACGAAGCACCCGGCACTACAAGCCGAAGACCGAGATCATAAGCAGCTGGTGTCAATTAATCTGAAAACTTAGATAAATGTAGTATTGATCTACTACATTTGTAAATGTAGTATATGTACATTTACTTACATTTATTTACTTAAATATGTAAAAGCAACATATTTACCAAATGTTAGAAAAGCAAGAGTTAACAGAAAAAAAACAGAAAATCCAAACGGCACAGAAAGCATAAAAGAAATTGAATCCGAAACACCTTACCCTCAGGGGATGGGGAGATGTGTGAGCACCAGCAAAGTATCAGCCGCAGCGTGAGGGCCGGGGCACATGCAAGTTCACTGTGCAATTCCCAGCATTTCTGTATGTTTGAAATTTTTTGAAATAAAAGGTCACAGGGAACCTTCCCACACTCAAAAAAATAACTCCCAGACCAGATGGGTTCACCAGTGACCTCTGCTGAACATTTCAGGAACAAGTAACATAGCCTTGCACACACTCCTGAAGACGGAGCAGGGACGCCCCTCCCGGGGGTGGTGAGGCTGGCACAGCCCCATCACAGGGGCACCTCGCAGGACAGCACCGACACCGCCGGCACCCACGGCCCGCCGGCCGCTCTGACCCCGCCCCTTCCACCCGGGCAGCCCACGCCCACTGCGCCCCACTTACAGCCTGGGCCTCGCCGGCGGCGGGGGGCCAGCCCACCGTGACCTCCACGCCGTGCAGCCTCTGGGTCTGCTTCAGCTGGTTGAGCGAGGGCTTCAGCGGGGCGGCCCCCACCGTCTTGCTCGTCCACTCATCTACCAGCTTGTGCAGGTCATCCGTGAAGGTGCCTCTCTTGTTGTTGCTGTTGTTGGCCTGTGCCTGGGCGTGCAGGGTCGGCGGGGGGCCGGGCTCGGGGCCCGGGACCAGGCTGCTGGTGGAGGACCCTGGGGAAGCACACACAGGCGGGCTTGGTGACACCCGCACGGAGCACCGCCAGCCACCTGCAGTCATTCGGACAGTGCTCTTGCTTAGGCCAGGCAACACCTTGCTTCAGGAGATGGTCTGCGGGTGCCAGCCTTCGGCACTCTGGGACATTTCCACAGGCCGGAAGGACAGTGTGTGTCAGGCAGCTGTCGCTCCCTGGAGCTGGGCCAAAGGACGGGACCCAAGCCGCAGGCAGCCTCACTCAGGATCCACTCTGTGCCCACGTGTGAAGGAAGCTCAGAAAACTGGGGGCGGAATCCCAAGGCCTGTGCGCCCTGAGTGGGGACAGACGTGACCACTCCGGGTACTCAGCCCACGGCAGCTGCTGCGGTCAATCTGGCAAAGGGAGAAGGCCTGATAGGCTGGGTCGTGGGCCTGCCCGTGAATGAATGGTAATGGATTAGTGGTTTGGAAATTTAGGACGCAGAATTGGGCCTCTCCTCACCAGAGCGTGTAAGGAAGGGTGCAAACACGCGAAGCCTTCCACTGTAGGCCCCCACGCTTGGAGATGTTTATGGGGTGCAGGGGTGCCTGCACAGCCGGAGCCGGGAGGCCCAGCTGCCGGGAAGGCCCGGGCCCTGCAGTTAGGGGAGCCGGACAGAGAAGTCACACGCACCTACTTCACCGAACAGGTATTTTTAAATGACCAACGTGGGGCTTTTTAGTTCTTTTTAATCCCCCACCCCCATAACCCATAATTTCTGATTAGCAATTTTGAATAAGCCAATTTAAAATGCTTCTGCATGTGAGGAAAAAGCCCACCAGCATAATGACCATCTCTTCAAACAAGCCCTTGCGCAGTGTAGTCTCGAGTGGCTAGCAATGGAGTGCACAGACACAGTTCAGTATTAGTGATGGAGTCTCACACACACACTCAGCTACTTCTACATGAATGGTTCAGCCAGAAAAGAAAAAAGGAGAAAATGAAAGGTGTGAGGTGAGGGGAGTGGGCGGCCTGGGTGGACTGATACTCGTCTCATCCAGGCATCGCTCCTCGGGGGCGCTCATCTATGGCACTTCAGGGACATACTCATTCCTACGGTTTTGGAAAAGGAGCCAATTAACTGTGGGTAATGTGTGGATATTCCGGGCAAGGGGAGTGTCCGTGCGTCAGCTGGCCAGGACACACGGACCCTAGGAGCCAGGGAGACACAAGGGCCACCCACAGCCGGCTTTCCTTCCGGGTGGGCGCAGAGCAGATGCCCACCCGCTGGCCGCGGGGACCCTCATGTGCACTAGCCACGTGAAGCCCATGCGATGGAGAGCAGACAAAGGGTAAAAAACCCGATAATTACGACTGCTGTGCTCTTTGCCCAGACAGAGACGCTTCAGGGCAGACCCTGCAAGGGAAGAAGAAACGACACAAGACCACAGGGTTAGGCAGGACAGCACACACGGGGGACGAGCCACCACACTCTAAGCGCGGGTCATCAGTGTGCGCGGAGGAGCCAAGGCCAGCGCTCCGGAGCGGGGACCGGCCACCTGGGCTAACCGGGCGGCCCCGAGTCAGGGTGCGGGTTCGCGGGAGCCTCACCAAGGGGCGCAGGTGCAGGGCCAGGCCCCAAGCTTCAGGTGGAAGCGAGTGTGTCTCTAAAGGCGTAGTAAAAAAAAAAAGAAGAAAAAGAAAGGAAAAACAAAACGAAAAAGCAAAGCATACCACTTGGTTTTCAAACAAGAGGCTTCTGGAGCCTCAGTGAGACAAAAAACCCACTAAAGGTCAGCCTGGAGAGCTCAGTGAAGCCGCCGCTCTGCCTGGCCAGTAGGCCCACGGGAGGTTTGCTTTCCAAGTGCAAAAAGATACATTGTCTTGCAGGTTTGAGGCCCATCCCGGATCCCAGGTGGCTGCCGTGACCGGACCAGAGGTGCGCGTCCAGAGGACCGTGCAGGGGCCCCATCTGGGGGAAGCAGGGCTGGCCGCGATCTCCCGCACTGCCCGTCATTGTCTCTCCACCAAGTGTCAGGCTCTACAGTCCCAGACACTGTCCGCACCGCCTGGCACATCCCGACAGCCCACCGGGAGGGCAGACAAGCTGGCCCTGCAGGGAGCCGGGCAGGCAGAGTGGGGTGGGCCAGGATGGCTCAGGCGTCCCCAAGGTCACTCAGCAAGGCTGCGCTATCAGAGGGTCGGCGCTCCCATCCCAGCCCCTTCTCAGAGCAGGACCCTCCCCCCCGCTCCCTGAGGGTGCCCCACGCCCCTGTCAGGGAAGGCAGGTGGCCACCCTGTGTTTGAGGAGCGAGGACAAAGGTCAGCCCGGGCTCCAAATGAACTGTTCTTTGAGTTCATCCTGGCCGTGCTCAGCGCAGATGATGTTCTGTTGGGGTCTGTAATGTACAAGCGAAAACGGGGGCTGCGCAAGAGCCGTCCAGACCAGTGGGCTCTCCGTGGGAGCTCCGCAGAGCCCTGACACGGAATCCCCCTGGGAGCACCCCGTGGCACCGGGTCCCAGACTCTGTGCAGGGCCCCAGGTGAGGCGCACACTTCCCCATCCAGACCCTGTGGTCTCAGCAGCCCTGTACAGACGGCCCAAGGGTCCCCAAAGCCTGACGGCAGCGGGTTCTTTCAGGGCTGAGTCCCGCCATCCCCTCCACAAGAATGACAGGAGCTGCCCGCTGGGAACCACCCGAGAGGCCTGGGCCTGTGCTTGGGGCGTCAGAGGTGGGGCCGTTGGCCACCAGTCACCGTGCTCAGCGCTGGAGAGCGGCACCGGCCCCCAGAGGCCTCCACACCTTCACCGGGCACAGATACCCCCTGCCCTCCGAGAACCTTCACCAGAAACAGACTGGATCCGGCCACCCCCACACCAAGGTCGTGTCCTCGGGCACAGCGCAGCGCTGGAGCTGAGCAGCACAGACGGTGTGTCTGCGGACGAGCCCATCCTCAGGGCGTCCCAAACGGCCTCCCCAGGGCCTGTGCCCCGCCCTTGAGGCCCAGCATGCAGAGCCCCCATTCACCTCCCTACTTGTCGGCGGCATAGACTCTGTGTTCCCGCCTGAGCCGCTGGGCTATAAGGCAGCGATTCAAGGGCACTAGGGACACATGGGACCCACAGGAAACCCACATGCAGCAGGAGGTCTCCCCTGTAGGACTTCTACCCTTAGCCAAGGCCTTGGGAAGAGCCAGCTTGAGGCCCAGAGCTATTTGGGGAAGCTTCCACCTGGGCAGGGGTGGGGCTGGAGAGCCATGTGGCCAGTGTTGGGAAGTGTTCTCCCAGGCTGCCAAAGGGCCAGAGGCCTCTCACTGGGGCACACGAGCTGCTTCTGGTGCGGCCGGCCCTGCCGGCCACTGCCCCCATCCAGACCATCTCCTGGCTGCCAGGAAGATGCCGCAAATTCAGGGGTCTCTGCCGTGGACATGCTGTGGGGAAAGTGGGCCGGGCCTCGTGGCCCTTGCCACACTGGCTGCTGGCCCCAGTCTTCAGCTCTGCCCCCACCCCCCACCATGCCCGGCCCCGCCCTCCAGCCACCTGGTCACACCCTGCACAGTGGCATTAGACTCTCGGTTTCTGGAACTGGAGGCACATGAGCTGCGGGCACCAAAATGCCCCTGGTGTCTCTCTGATGGGCTGTCAGGCCCTCACAGCACTGAGCAAAGTGCCAGCACTTGCCCGGGAAGCTTGAAATGGGATGTGTCCCTGCTCCGCCCTGCCCTGCGGTGACTGCTCCAAGGGCCGCCCAGCCTGCGCAGGCCTTGTGGGGGGTAGCCACCTCCCTGGCTGCCAGAAGGCCCCTCCCACACCCACTGCAGCGGGTCCCCACAGGGAGGGTCCAGGACCGCCTCCTCGGGGGTGTCCAGGGACAGCCTCGCTGCAGCACACACGGCAGCCTGAGGGGCGCGCGACAGAAGCAGCCGGTCCAAAGCCGTATGTGTGGAGACACCCTGGCGGGACTGCACCGGCGTCTAGTCGGGCGCTGGAGCCAGAGGCTGGGGGAGGTCGGACAGCAGCTTCTGCAACTCGACCGTACCCGAATCCCGAAACACAGTCCCCAAGTCTCCCCAGGCCCCCCATCAACCACAAGGAGGGGCCTGTGCCCAGGGCTTCATCCTGTGTTCCGTGGGGTCCAGCCCTTCCTTCCCGACTGTCCAGGTGCCCACCCAGACCTGGCCACCTTTCCCATGTCGGGTCCCCTCCTGGCTGCCTGCAGCTGCCTGGGCTCCACCCCTGCGCCTCCCTGCCCAGGCCTGGTCTCTGCCCGCCACAGAACTGGGCGGGGTCTTTTCTGTACTTTGAACACAGACTTTGCTTTCCCCGAGCCCACTCTTCCGGTTGGGAAAGGCCACGCACAGAACACCTCTGGGCTTCATCTCCGCGGCAGGCCAGCAGCTGCACCACGCCCCACGGCTGCAGCCCTCCCCTTGCCACCGGCCCGGAGCCCAGGGACCCGGAGCGGGCCCCCCTCGGGATCTTCCCGCAGCCCCATTCTGGGTGCCCTTCTCTTGGCCACCTCTCGGGCCTCGGGGCGGTGATCAGGCTCTCACCGGTGCCCATGCAGACTCCTCGGGCCTCAGGGCTCCCCAGTCACCAGGGAAGCAGCTGGCTCCGGCTCCTGGGGGAGTCCCACGGGCTGGGCGGACGCCGGCACGGACGGCCCTGGGGGGGCGCGTCTTCACACACCCTGAGGCCACGTGTCTGCAGGTGAGCGGGCCGAGGGCCACATCTGCCACACACTCTCCTGACCAGCAGCCTCAGAGCCTGCGGGGACCGTGTTGGGGCCAGGACAAGCAAGGGCTCAGCCTGACCCCTGAGAAGGGCTGTTGTGGAAGCAGCCCCGTCACGGGGTGCACAGCACGGAAGACGAGGCCGGCCAGGCCGGCACACCACCACCCGGAGTCGGCCCTGCCTGGGCCCGGCACCCTGTCTGCCACCAGGCCCTGCCTTAGCCTTACGTGTTCCTTTTCTCTTGGCCACAGAGACAGAAGTGAAACCTAAACTACTTGCCCCTGCCCTGCCTCCAGTTTTTTTGGGTTTTTTGTTTTGTTTTTAATCTTGGAGTAACAACAGTAAGACAAATGAAAAGCCTTAAACAGTACAGAACCACGCGGGTACAAACATGGTTCGGGGACCACGGCGGCGAAGCATACGGTGCCAGACCACGCGCACCTCCCCCCACACCAGCCGCTCTGACTAGCCTGCTTCCCGGGGCTGATCGGGGCGTTCCCAGCAGCGACGCAGCTGCCTGTCTGACCACGAGATCCCTGGAGGGCCAGGTGCCCATCCCTGTCGTCCCCAGGAGATGGCCACGCGCTCTCAGAAGAGGACCAGCGAGTGACCCAGGAAGCAGAAAGCACTCAGACCTGCCTCCCCCCCCCCCCCAGCTCAGCAGCTAACCAGCAGCTCAGTCGGGACACCTGCTGGGAGACGAGGATCGCTGAACGGTCCCTGAGAGTGGCTGTGCCTCTGACCTCTGCTGCCTGGGGGAGGCTGACACGGCAACTCGGACGGGAGTGGACACCCACCGTGGACATGGCCTCAGGTCCCGACAAACACAATGTATCTTTATTGTACCAGCAAAAAGCCATGTGCCCCAAACCAGCACTTCCAACCCAATCGGGAGCTTAATTTTTGTGTTAAAAAAACAGAAACCTGAAAACCCCATAGCTTTGGATTCATTTTCCAATTGTTCTGAGGGAGGAAGTAACTTTGGATGCCCCTGAGCAGGTGCGCCCTTCCTGGACAGGAGTCCTGGGCGCCAGCAGGGCATCCCGGGAGCCTGAGGGCCACCGGGGCTGTTGGGCTGAGCAGAGCTCGGAGGAGCTGTGTGACTGACTTCGTGTCTGAGGTCTGTGCGGTGGGAGCGGTTCACCAAGTCAGGTGCTCCAGCTAGAGACCAGAGGGGCCTGGCCCAGAGGAAGAGCCAGCGCGGAGACTGGGACTTCCCAGGACACCAAGAGGGTCCCCGGGTGACCAGAGTGCAGGGAGGGGCGGGGTGTCCTAGCTGGAGCACCTTCTCTCGCCTTTCCACATGCAGGGAGCGGGCGTGGGGTAACGGTGCTGAGAGCTGTGGCCCTTGCACAGAAGTCACACCCTCCAGTGACCTTCTAGAACTGTCTGAGCTCGCTACATGCATGTCTTCAGAATCCAGACACGGGTGAGACACACCATGCGTCTAGAGAAGGCCGGGGCTGTCTTTTTGTTGTCGCTGGAACTGGGGACAGCGGACGTGTGTATGCGCCACAATTGCAACAGAAATAAAACTACGCCCAACGTAAAAAATACAAAATCAAACAAACGGGTGAGGAGGACAGCGCCGAGCACTTTGGGAGCCTGCGGGGGCGTTCGGGTGCCCGAGGCTGGGGGGGCGAGCCGCTGCACATGCGTCTGGCGCCGAGCCGCGTGCATGCGCGGGCGCGTTCTGGGGCCAGGAGTGGGGGTGCGCAGGGCTCTGCGCTGGGTGGTGAACGGGTGGCGGCAGGGGGAGGCATCCTACGGAATGTATGGAGGGTGATGGAGACAGGGAGGGGTGGGGAGAAACCAAGGGCCAGGAGGTGATAAAATACAAAGAACAAATACAGACAGATGGACACAGACACGGGTCCACTGAGGAATCGAGCGCGAGGTTTGCTACTAGACTTATAGGTCAGTCTCTCAGACGTTGGGTGGTAAACCGTCCAGCCTGCAAATGAATATAGAGGGAAGAAAACAGAGAGACAGGCATCAAGTACAGTCCCTGGGGCTCCTGCTACACACCACCAGCCACATCAGCCTCGTCACTTAGCGTCCACGGCTCCACCTAGCCCAGCCCGGAGGACCACGGCTGCCGGCCACATAAAGGAAAGGAGGCGCCGCGGGAGCGCAAGAGAAGCGGAGCCCGGGAGGGCGTGCAGGGCGGCGGGCGGGGCAGCGGTCCCCGCGGCTTCTCTAGACAAAGACGGGGACAGAGCACCTCCTCGCGCACCCATGGCAGAGGTGACGAGCGCTTCCTCCTCGAGGCAAACCCCCAGCTCAGGAGCTGTGCCCTCGCATCCCCCTAGCCGCCCCTCCGGACAGAAGGCCCCGTGTTTAGCGGGGACCTGGGGACTGACGCCTCATCTGGCGGGGTGGTCGCGGCGGCTCCCCCGGGGTGGCTCTAGCGCCGCGGGCCTCCCTCTGAGCCGCACACAGCCAGCCTCGGGACGGGCGGGCCACCCACTCCCTTCAGGCAAGGGCTGTGGCATTTCCCGGTGGCGCTGCGGGCGGCCTGTGCGCCCGCTGTCGCCCCGCGGGGGCCCTGCACAGCTAGCACATGCTCGGAGCCGGGCAAGCTGGGAATCACCTGGGCCGTGCGCTCCGCCTCCATCAGTGGCTAAGCCGGAGCAGATGTCTGCAGACAGGGAGGCCCGCACGGAGCAAGGCTGCTGGGTCTGAACTGCCTTCCCACACGGGTCTGAAGCTGCCGCGGGCCCTGTCCCCGCTTGGGCAGGGTCCTTAGCAGGAGGGGCTCTGCTGCAGTCTGACAAGTGACCTGGTGGAGGGGGGAGAAGGGGTGACAGGCACAGTGAGGCGCTGCGGGTCAGTCCGGCCAGCGCTGAGTGCCTCTGTCCTCCCTGCTCCTTGCTGGGTGACCTTGGGGAAGTGGAGTCCCTGCAGGCAAAGGACACGTGGCCCCGTGGCCCAAGTGCAGGTGCCAGGAAGTTCGAGACCTTGCGCCCATGCCGCGCCAGGTGCACGGTGTGCCAGGACTGCGCCGACACCTGGAGAGGCGCACCCGGGCTCAGGCGGCCCGAGACGACCCGCTCACTCTAACTCGTCTCCAGTTCGCTTTAGGAACCCTCCTGGAACTCACGCAAATCATAGCAGCTGCGGCTTCCGGACACACACCTGCGCTCCTCCATGACACGGGCTCACGGCTGGCGCCCACCCCGCACGCTGGGGGGCCCAGCTCACTCGGTCTCCTCCCCACAGTAAGGGGGTTGGCATACCCCCTCGGTGCCCGGGCGCCCCCAGGCCCCCTCCCTAAAAGGCAGCTGCTCTGCTCCCCACTTTCAGCAGGTGAGGGTGCCTGAGAAATGGCCACAGGAAGCGGCTGTGGACCCAGGCAGCACCCCGCAGCAAGGCAGGCCAGCGACAGAGACCTGAGCCGGGCGGCCCACAGGCGGCTGAGAGCCCCGAGCAGGCCTGCCGGCTCGCAGGGCCGGGGCACCTGCCTCCGCCCTGCCCAGCTCCCGCCCCAGCCCCAGCCCGCCGGCGGCCAGAGGGCACAGACCTGTGCTGGAGGCCACGACCTTGAGCTGCTGCACCAGCGGATTGAGCAGCTTCCCCGCCTTCAGCTTGCTCTTGCCCTTCCTCCTGCGGCTGGCCGGAGGGGCCGTGTGGAAGAGGCCCAGGTTGGGGGGCAGCGGCTTGCCCAGCCGGCGGTATAGGGCCTCGATCTCCTGCTTCTGCTGGCTCTGCAGCTCCGAGATCTCCTTCAGGTGCCTGCGGGAGGGGGGCGGGCGCTGAGCATCGGGGCTTCTCCCTCGCGAGAGCCTGGGCGGGCGGGGTGCGCAGCCGCAGGGCCTGCACGGCGCCCGGACCACGCCGAGGCAACAGGTGTGTTGAAGACTTTGAGTCTAATCAGAGCCAAGAGGGCCCCGCTGGGCCTCCTGCACGCACACGCCCAGCACGGAGGGGCACGAGGACGAGCCGCAGGAGATTCACGCTCTCGTGGTGCTGCCACTTTTCGTGGTTGGGGAGCGGGGTAGGGACAAGTTCACATGTCTGTGCTCACACACATGCCGCGGAAGAGAAAATCCCCCAGAACTGGGGGGCTGTCTCAGCACTTCCAGCAAGGAAGTGTCGCTTCCTCTGAGTGAGGGGACACCCACGTGAGCAAGCCATCAGTCAGGGACCCGGGTTCCCTGCGCTACCTGCCGGCCGGGGGCCGCTCCCGGCAAAAGTAACACCACCCCTGCACACACAGGTGCGAAGCAGCCACGAAGACCCAGGCAGTTACTGACTACGGGGGAGGAAAGTTTCTGGAAGAAGCCGGAGAAGGACCCTCCCTTGGGGGCCCGCCGGCCCAGCCCGGAGCCACTGTGTTTGTGTGCCCACTCGCCCGTCTAAAAACGCTGGGTGACGCCAGCCCCTCAGATGTGGCTGATGGGCCTGGCTGCCCTGGCCTGGGCTCACCCCTCGGCCACACCCGGGGTCTATCTTCTCAGTGCATGTTGGGAAACGGGTTTCTTGTGGCTGCACCACAGGAGGCAAATTGTGATTTCACCTCTCTCATCTTCGATGTCTGCAAGACTTCAGAGAGTGATTCTAGAGGGCAGACTGCCCGTAGCATCAGATCAGTTTCTGGTGGAGTGATTTTGTGACGGGAAATCGCTGAGGGGCACACCCAGTGAGGCAGGTCACCCGGGGCATTCGACTGAGAAGGACCTCGGGGAGACCCCCACTCCGAGGCTTCTGCCCCCAGGGCTGTGGCAGGCGTCTCAAAGTGCCAGGCTCCTGGGATTCTATGAAGCACAAGTGCCCCCCAAGCCCGGGCCGGGCACCAGTGGCCTTCACGGGGCTCCGAGCAAGCAGGGCTCCCGTCGACAACTCCCTGCCCCCACCTCCTAGAAGGTCTCCTCCTCCACTGGATCCAAGGCCCCCCTCCACCATTCAAGAGCCTGGACTTACTATCACTTAATATCCCCCTTCCTCAGACTCCCCAGTACCCTTCCTTTGATGCAACTGTGGGCCCGAACAGGTAGGAAGAGGGTGAAGCAGGACTGGGCACAGTCTGGGTGGTGTGGGTGGGGACGGAGCCAGGAGCCAGGGCAGGTGGGAGGAGGGGAGAGGGAGGGGAGGAGGGGAGGGTGGGGCGGGCCTGGCACAGGTGGCGGGGGCAAAAGGAACAATGGCCCTTCTGCACAGTGTCCCCAGCACCGCGGGGCACGTCACACTTGCTGAGGGAGAATGCCGGCCCACTGAGGGCCAGCACAGAGACCAGCGACCAGATGAGCCCGCGCAGGCAGCCCCAGGAGCACAGGGCGGGAGCCGCGCCTGCGGACACTTCCTCTTGGAGCCGCCCCCAGTGCCTGCGTCTCAGGACCTACTTCTCCCGAAGACTCTGCAGCTCCTTCCTGATGTCCGCATCCTCGATCTCCGAGTCGTTGTCGCTGCTGATGTAGGACGACTGGGAGTGGAAGGAGGTCACGCTGATGGTGGGCACCTTCACACCCACCCTGCCGGGCGTCTCCGGACCCGGGGAGCCGGCCCGCGAGGACCTGTGCAGGAAGGCGGTGGCCTTCTTCACCAGGTCGCTGGCCACACCACCACCGCTGCTGGGCAGGGAGGCGTGCTTCTGCACGGGGGTCTTCCTGTGGGGACACTCGTCCCCGGAGTCACTGGACACGGGCTCGCCTGCTCCGACCTCAATCGACGAGGCCGTCTGCGCCCGCCGCACAGCCAGCTTCACGTCGGGGCTGTGGGGGGCCTCCTCCAGGTACACGTCCGGGGGTGCGGAGTACCGCAGGGTATGGGGGGAGCCCAGGGTCCACTCGTCCTGCGTGCTGACCACCGAGAACCGTCCCACGGTTTTGGCTGGCGAGCTGCCGTCCTGCTGTCCCAAAGGCTTCTGGGGGGACTCTGAGGCCAGAGTGCCCTGCATCTGGGGGTGGCTGGCCTGGCTGTCTTCCCTCAGCGTCCCCAGGCAGCTCTGTGTGGGCTGATCTGAGGAGTCCCCAGGGACCCCACTGCTGCGCTCTGCGGGCTCCAGATGTGCAGGGAAGGCAGAAGCAGGGACATCCTTGAGAAGATGCGGAAAGGGAAAGTTCTTACCACACGGCAGCAGAGAGGAAGCCCCGCCGACCAGCGGCATGTCAGGGAACACTGCTCACCTGCGGGGCACCTGGCGCAGGGGGCAAGCCTGATGCTGCCACGTGGCTCGAAGACGATTCTGCTAGAGGAACGTCAGAAGCATGACTCGGGCTGGCGTGGAGGCCAGGGGCAGGGTTAGGCGCCCGCAAGCTGAACGAGGTCAGTGAGAGGGAGGGGGCGGCCTGTGTGCTGAGCGGCTGGGAGGCTCAGAGCGCTCCAGGAGACCCCCGTGACCCGGGGAAAGGAAGGTTCAGCCTAGCACCTCTCAGGTCCCCGGAGGCCCCTGCTCAAGAACCCTGGGTATGGCCACGGCCTCTACACGATGGTCATCACGTGTCCCACTGTCCCTTCTAAGACCTGGTCGCGTCCATCTGCGTCACAAGTCCTCTCTACACAGCCGCTGTCTCTGCCCTGTCTCGTTTGTCCTCTCTGTACCAGAAGGCCTCCTTGATGCCTCCCATGATGAAAGGGTCTCAGGGGGCCCCTCCGTCAACAGTGCCAGTGTCTGGGGGAGGACCGTGTCCTCTGAGGCAGCCCCGTCCCCAGCTACAGAGTGTAGACCCCCCCTCGCAGGGCTGCTGAGTGACAGAGCAGGAGCCCACGTGCGGGAGGTCGGCCTGTGCAGAGACCCGCCCACAGCAAAGGAAGGCCTCAGGCAGGCCGGGGCTGTGGGTCAGCCTGCAGGCAGACTGCCATGCTTGGAGCACGGCGGGCACAGCCTCTGGCCAGGTTTGGGGTCCCTGCACAGGTTCCTGGAGAGACCCAGACCCGAGTGTCACACACCGATCACGACAGGCCTGACGCCCACCCTTGCATCCCTGCAGCCGGGACCACGGAGGCACAGGCTTACAGTCAGCTCCAGTCCCTCTCGCCCTGGACAGCTCCGACCTCCAGAAACATTGACCTTTTTCAAACTAGAGTCTGCGCCCCGGGAGGAGCGGGGCTTGGGCGTGGCGCCCTGCGGAGGCTGCAGGAGGGCACGGTGCCTTTCTTAGGCACAAGTCAGAAGACGGAGCAGGCACTCCTCGTGCCTTCCAGCACCGTCCTGCTTTCCCACCTGGCCCTCACTTTCCCAGGGAAATGGCACATGCTACAGCTTCTGACCCTACTGCCGGCTGTCCCCCTCCCTCTATGGGGTGACACCCAAGACTGTGGCATCGGGGGTCTGACCAGATCCAGCGGGCCCCTCCCTTAACTCTGCAAACTGGGGCCTCACCTGCCACCGACACATCACCAGGGGCCTCTTCCAAGGCCGGCTGGATCCCTGTCTTGCTAATCTCCTGAGGTTTTCCAGGCCAAGGAGAAACCCCCCACCTTAGAAGGGAAGACCAGCGCCCTTGGGCTGAGACAGCTGGTCCCACAGACAGGCACCACCCTGGGACCCTCGGAGGAAGCCTGGACTGAGGAACCTGATGGTCCCAGCCCGGCCACTTCCACGGACCTGCCGGAAGTGCCCAGCCCCAGCCCTGCGCCCTTCAACAGCCTGTAACCTTCTCAGGGAACACAGGGCTGGGGGCGCCTACTAGGGTACTTGGTGCCAGCAGGAGCTGGTTGCCCAGCAACCGTTTCCATGGAGGGCCTTCACGGCTTGGGGCGTGAGCACATCCGGCTTGCTAGAACGTGGTGGGCTTTAACCCCTCCCGACAGGCCCCTGTCGTGTGCGCCCCGCCCGAGACGCTGTGGGGGTGAGGGTGGAGATGGAGCCCGTTCCGGAGCAAGGAAGGCTGCTGGCACCTCGTGGGCACTGGGCTTCCTACCTGTCATTGGCGAGGAGCCCGCATGCCCCAGTGCAGTCCCCAGCCCGGGAGCTGTTTCCGACTTGCCCGGCTGGAGGAAGAAACAGAATGGACCGCAAGTCTCGCCTGCCGAGCTCCGTGGCTAACTGGCGGATCTCCGGCACGAGAGCTGGGCTCCCCCCGCGCCCTCCCAAGCACAGCCCGTCCAGGCCCGTCCCAACCCTGCACACGTGTCCCCAGTCCCGAGAGGAGCCACTGTAGCAGCACACGCAGAGCAGGCCTCTGAGAGCGGGACAGTCGGGGCCAAGAGAGGCAGCTCCGCGTGCCCAGGGAGCCCGCCACCCCGGTGGGACAGGGACTCACCACAGGCTGGGGCTCCAGGGTCAAGTCTCGGTCGCCCGCCTCCACAGGGGTCCCAGCCGAGGCTGAGGAGGTGGGCATGTGCTCCTGGTAGAGCAGAGTTCGGAGCTTCTCATCCAGGCTCTTGATGGTGCTGTCCACAAAGCCCACCCTGGGGGGCGGCCCCTCGCCATCTGACTCCAAGGCCGAGGGCGGCTGGGGGAGCGCCGTGGGCCCCAGTGGGGGGCTCGGGAGCTGGGGGGTGGCCAGGCTGATGGCCCCCACTGCAGGGGGAAGCGGGGGTAGGGGCTGGCCCAGGGCAGGCTGAGGGGTCCCACTGGGGATGCCGGGTGCAGGGGCCAGAACCCGCAAGGGCTCGCCCTGGGCAGCAACCTCCTTGGCTGAGGCAGGCTCTCCCAAAGGTGTGGGGTAACGGGGGGCCTCCAGAGGTGGGGCGTAAGGCCCTCTGGCCGCACCCAGAGGCTGCGCAGTAAGCTGGGTGTCTTGAGTCTCTACCACAGGCTGGGGGGTCTCGCGCTCACTGGCCATCCCCTGAGAGGTCCCTGGGCCCCCTGATGGCATGGCAGTCCCCACTGCTGGCTCTGGCTTGGGGCTGGCAGCTGGTGCAGTCGTGTCCTGGGGCAGAGCAGTCACAGGAGGCGACGAGGGCACCAAAGGGGTTGGGGCACCACCAGGGGGGTCCCTGGGGCCTATTTGGCTCAGAGGCTGCGGAGTGGCTGGGAAGCCGGGTTTTTCCTTTAAGGGCAGCTGGTCTTTACAGGGCGCTGTATCTAGAAGAAATAGGAGAAATGCCTTTGTACCCGCCTACCGTGGTCCTGAAAGCCGCCTTCTGCAAGCTGCAGGCGCCGCACCTGGTCTCACACCCTTCTCTCCAGTGCACCCCCCTTGATGGCCCCTGCTAGGGACGCCTTCAGAGACCCTGCAGCAGCCCGCCTTCTCTCCTGAGGCCTCCGTCCAGGCACTGTCAGTTCAGGGCCCAGGCCAGTCCGCCCCCTCCGGGCGTCTGCTCTCCCCGTGGCGCTCAGGCGGCAGAAATAACC
>PITA01024681.1:0-25828 GCA_004023965.1 Spilogale gracilis | reverse complement strand
TTTTTTTTTAAAGATTTTATTTATTTGACAGAGAGAAACACAGCTAGAGAGGGAACACAAGCAGGGGGAGCGAGAGAGGGAGAAGCAGGCTTCCCGCCGAGCAGGGAGCCCGATGTGGGACTCGATCCCGGGTCTCCAGGATCATGACCTGAGCCGAAGGCAGTCGCTTAACCAACTGAGCCACCCAGGCGCCCCGAGAAATATGTTTAAAATGGATATTCTTTGTTAGTGTAGAGATGAAGTCATGATAATTCCTTCCTTTCAATCTGAGATCAAAGTCCAGATGACATTAAGCTGGAGAAATGAACAATCTTGCTTATTTTTTTCAGCAAGTGGTTAGAATATATACTATGTTATACTCTGGAGTAGGAAGTAGAAATTTTTTCTCTTCTTTCTCTCTCTGTCTCTCTCATACACATACCCTGTCTATACCCTTCTTTGGGGTTAGTAATACTGAGATCCTCAAGGGACGTATTGACAATATGCCTAGCACTAAAACTCAGTGAAAACATCTGGATGTTTTGGTCCACATAATGTGAAAGATCCAGATGTTTGAAAATATGCTCACTGAATGCTGTGTATTTGTGTATGTGAGCGTGTGTGTGTGTGTATGTGTGTAATCTTTTGTGTCACTACTTGGTATCATGAAGATAAAACCTTTATCTTCACATATTGTCATTATGAACACAATGATCTCCTAAATTCACCTCATAAGGATGTAACGCATATGCTTTCTGAACATCCTATTTTTTGGTAGTCTCTCACACTATCAGTCTATGTATATCTGAAGGTGAATTTGGAATCACATCAGTTATGTGGAAGAATGCTTAAAGATCAATAAGCCCAACTTTTAAATTTAACAGTTGTCAGCATCCAGCTCTTTCAAAGTTAGGCCTAAGTCACAAATTTTTAACTTAACATCTTTACTTAGTCGGATGGTATCCTGACAGAAAAGGAAAAGGATTTCAGCCTAAAGAAGTCCACTAGGAACTTCATGTGTATATGAACTTTTAAGAAGAGGTCACATGCTATTCTTTTGAATAATGCCTTGGTTTGACTTTACTGATAAATATTAAATATTATCAGTGCTTTTAATACCTTTGTTATCTTGATTATGACATCAGTAAATTTTGATTTCATAATATAATTTACATACAAACACAATAAACAAATTTCCTCAATTAAGAATCCCCAAATGAGAACAGCTTCCTAGCTCTGAGTTCCAAGCCAGATAAGGTGAGTAAGTTTTTGTAGATCCAAATATCTTAGATAAATTCCAATAAGCTGTTGAAAAAAGCATAGTTTAAAATATGCCAAAATATCCACATGCTTTCACTGGACTGAGGGCTTCAGTTAATACTGCAAAAAGCTATCTTTAATAGCTATTGGGTGCTCAGCAGGATGAGAAAGGCTGGGATTAGAGATAATGATACTTGTTGGAACGGCAGGGAGGCAGAGGAGAAAGTGATCGGCCTCCCTTGGCTTTGAAAAAGCATAGTGGGAAGAAACTTACATGTAGAAGGACATGATACTAGACAGTGATACCCTTGATAATATAGATATTTCTTATATTTAAGTTGATCTGAGACAGTGATTTTAAATTTAAAGGTAGTATTAAAGTACATTGTTAAGTCTCTTCAGATGGGTGCCTTCTTTTTTCCTAATTTCTTCTCTTCATTTTCTTTCAATTCATGTCATCTTAGTAAATACTGGTATACTGATAAAGTTTCCTAAGTGATTGTCTAACACTCATGGCCTGTCCTAAATAGTCCAAATTGGGGAAGTCAGACTGATCTTTCTAATGGGCTATTATGGTTGTGTTACTTTCTTATTATGAAGCTTAGAGACTTTCCTTTCACAGCAAACAAAATATAGATGTCACACACTGGCACTTGGGTTCCCCACGTAGAAAACAGTCTTTCCTTCCCTCTTTCCTCCCTCCCTCCCTCCTGTCCTTTGGGACTCCTGTATCACAGAGATAATTTTACCAGGAGAAGAAAATCCACACACCTTGCCTAGGGAAGTATACTCACCATTTAAGGCTTACATCAATTAGCATATGTTCTTTAAGTTTTTCTCTACATCTGTTATGAATGGGTCCTTTAATGCTCATCTCCTTGTAGCACTTTATTTGTACCATTTACACAAGAATTATAGGTATTTGTGTATGGATTCTATCTCCCTTTTATATCTGCTCCCTCCTATAGCACAAACCATGTCATACCCAACTTTATCTTACAAAACTACCTATTTGATAGATAAAATATTGCCACTAAAGTTGTTTCGAATTAATAAAATGAATTAGTATTTGAATAAAGTAGTGAATTGCTTAGCTGTTTATTTTGGCCAGAGGTCATGTCCCTCATCAGGAGGGCCTCTCCAGGTTCCTAAACTGTCCCTTTCTCTTGCCCTTCAGACCTAGGTGTGGCACTAAATCTCCTCTGTTGCTAATACTAACAGGCCACAATGCTTCTTCTAGCCTTTCTCCAGCCCACTCATGCCATAGATAGTACTTTAAGTAAACTGTCTTCAAATTTTGTTATTGAATGGTAAGACCTATTTCTTGAAAGGATTCTGACTGATATGTCTACAAATGTGCATGTATTTTGGGGACATACACATTGCATATCTACAAAATGATAATGCTCAAAGGCCATGGGGATTTATAAAAACTGACAGTCTGAATTAATTCAGTCACCTGTGACTCCATTATTTGGTGAGCATTAGTTTAGGTTGGCTTTTAGCCATTATTATATAACAAAGAAAACAGATACATACAAATATTATATAACAAAGAAAACAGATACATACAAATATTTGTCCTTTTCAGAATATAGAGTCATTAGAAGTATTTATAAGTATGTGCAGCCAACATGTATCTCCAGTCAATGCCTATATAAAGTCAAAACACTCGTCATGCAAATTTATACTTGTGAGTCATACTTCTGTCTTTGATTTAAAGAAAAACAAAGCTTTCATATCACTTAAACTGCTGCTAACCTGAAGTTGCCCAAATAATTTGTTATCCATCCAAAAGGAAGCAACACTGATTGTAATATTGTTCTTTAAAAAATGTACACTACCTAATGTCTTGTTAGAGGATAAAAAGACCTGATATTAATATGTAGTATGTAGTTTACAGCTGGTGTGGTAAAATCATTAATAAAACGTTTATGTGAAGTAAATATTTTTGGAAGTTTGTCAAGAATTGAAATGAACAAATTAGATGTATATAGTGTTGGTCTTCTTGTAGGTGACCATACAAAAGCAGCAAACATAAAATGCTATGATAAACCAGTTAGTTCTTTATCTTAAGCTGAAAACGACAACGTCAACACATTCTTGCAAATTCAATTCAAAAGACTTGTATTTTAAAAGGAACATAATTTTTTGTTAGTATGTTTAAATGCTTTTCTCCAACTAAAATATGGCTGAACCAATTCGAATCCAATTTTGTAATTAAAAATTGCTTTCCCTCTATGAACTTGTAGTAATGTTTCATCGAAAAGCAGATTATTGCAACCAGATTATGAACTCCTAAAAAAGGGGAGCTTATAAATGGAAACACCCACACAACCTTAAGTACAATATAGCAGTGCAAACAGCATTGCTCTGATGACAGTAATCCTGCTTGCCTTAGCTGTATTCATGCAAAGGACAATTTAGTACAGATGTGGTACACATTTGCATGGTTAATGACATCATTTTTTTTTCTCCTTTTCTACTCCTCTATAGTATGATCAGCTGTTACGCTTAACATTACAAATTCTATGTGCGGTTCTTAACATTAGTGGAAACATAAGCCTGGTAGTTTCCTTGTCAGTGATTTAACTAAAACAAGAATATGCACAAAAAACATGAGATGTAGGAAGAGGGATGAAGGTGGGTAGAGGTAGTTAGTGCTTGGTTGACACTTTGTGCTTATAAGAGGTTTCCTTTCATGAATAACTCTGGAATTCAGATTGTAATACCTGAGAAACTTCCATAGTTTCCCTCTGTTTCAACTACAAATCCAGAATATTCCACATGTAAACTGAACTCACATAATAGTTTCCTAACCAGATTTATCTATGCATCTCTCCCATCCCATTTGTAAATATACATTTTAATCCATGGGAAAACATTTTACTTTTTGTAAGATTGGTGAAAATAAATATGAAAATATTGGCATTTCAGTTTAAGAGGATAATTAATAAACATAAATTATTTCTCTTGTTATTAAGCATTTCCTAATGGCACAATTGCAGTATGAAACAGAAACCATGATATTAAGAAGTAGACATATTTCTGGCTAAGAAAAGTAATTGATAATCTTGTTTCCTGATGTTTCACTCAGGGCCTGCAAATGTGCATATACACAGAATGAAAGAAAGCAGAGAGGCGGAAGAGAAAAAGCTAAACGTTATTTTATGGTGGACACAGATCAGTTCACTTTGGTTAATGTAATATTGTAATAAGTATTTTTAATTATTTGATTTGAGGAATTGTAGAGAATTCATGTTCATTTTTTAATAAAATATGAATTTAACATTTCACATGTTACATTTTTCTCATAACTTTGCTGATTTTCAGATTTGTATTAGTTATTAAGCCTAACAATGAAAAGGAAGCTTAATTCTCAGTTAAATATTTTCTTATTTTCATTATTCTTAGTTTCTTATTTGCTTTACTTTGCCCAGACTCTCTACCCCAACATATATACTATCATTTACCACTATCAAAATATACTCTTTTTAAAATTTTTAAATTTTAATTCCAGTATGGTTGACCTATAGTGCGGTGTTATATTAGTTTCAGGTATACAATATAGCAATTCAGCAATTCTGTACATTGCTCAGTGCTTATTATGATGTGTGTTCTTAATCACCTTCAGTTATCTTAATCACCTTCAGTTATCCCACCCACCCATCATCACCAGGTAACCGTCAGTTTGTTCTCTCTAGCTAAAAGTCTGTTTCTTAGTATGTGACTTTTATTTCATTTCTTCATTTGTTTTGTTTCCTAAATTCCACATATGAGTAAAATCATATGATACTTGTCTTTTTCTGACATTTCATTCAACATCGTGTTTTCTAGATTCATCCATGTTGTTGCAAATGGCAGGAATTCATTCCTCTTTGTGGCTGTAATATTCCAGTGTGTGTGTGTAAGTATATACATACATACACACACATATATATGGTTTCAGGTCTCATATCTTTAATCCATTTTGAGTTTATTTTATATTTGATGTAAGGAAGTGGTTTGTTTTCATTCTTTCACATGTAGCTGTCCAGTTTTCTCAGCACCATTTGATGAAGCGACTGTTTTTCCCAATGCATATTCTTTCCTCCTTTTCAGAAGATTAATTAATTATATAATCATGGGTTCTTTATTTATGCTGTTCAGTTGATCTGTGTTCAAAATATCTGTTGATATTTTGGCCAGTTCTGTACTGTTTTCATTACTCTAACTTGGTAGTGTATCTTGTAGGATTGTGGTACCTCCAGTTTTGTTCTTTTTTTTTAAGATTACTTTGGCTATTTAGGATCTTTCATGGTTCCATACCAATTTTGGATTATGCTAGTTCTGTGAAAAATGCTGTTGGTATTTTGATAGGAATTGCATTAAATCTGAAAATTGCTTTGGGTAGTATAGACATTCTAACAATATTTATTCTTCCAATCCATGAGATTGGAATACGTGTGTGTGTGTGTGTGTGTGTGTGTGTGTGTGTGTATTTAAGATTTTATTTATTTATTTGACAGAGACAAACACCTCTAGAGAGGAAACACAAACAGGGATAGTGAGAGAGGGAGAATCAGGCTTCTGGCCAAGCAGGAATGAGGGGCTTCCCGATAAGGGGCTTGATCCTGGGACTCTGGAGTCATGACCAATCCAAAGGCAGTTGCTTAATCACTGAGACACCCAGGTGCCCCAAGCTTGGAATATCTTTCCATTTGTTTGTGTCATCTTCAATTTCTTTTATCAATGTTCTATAGTTTTCAGGGTACAAATATTGCACCTTCTTGATTAGGTTTTTCCTAGGCTTATTATTCTTTTTGATGGACTTGTAAATGGAATTGTTTTCTTAATTTTTCTTTTTGATGCTTCACTATTAGTATATAGAAATGCAGCAGATTTCTATATATTGATTTTGTATCCTGTGCCTTTACCAAATTTGTTTATCAATTCTGGTAGTTTTTTGGTGGATCCTTAGAGGTTTTTTTTTTTTTTTTTAAGTTTTTATATGTAGTTTTATAACATCTGTAAATATTAAAAGTTTGACGACTTCTTTATTGATTTGGGTACCTTTTATTTATTTTTGTTATCTGATTGTTATGGCTAGTATTTCCAAGACTGTAAAAAGTGGTGAGAGGGGGTATCCTTGTCTTGTTCCTGACCTTAGGGGGAAGAACTCTCAATTTACCCCTCATTGAGCAGGACTTTGTTGCAGGTTTTTCATGTGTGGCCTTTATTATATTGAGGTAAGTTCCCTCCAAATTTACTTTATTGAGTTTTTTGTTTGTTTGTTTGTTTTTAATCATGAGTGGAGGTTGTATTTTGTCAGGATTTTTTGCATGTATTGAAATGATCATATGATTTTTACCCTTTCTCTTATGGATGTGATGTATCACGTTTATTAATTTGTGAATATTGAACCACCTGTGCATGCCAGGAATAAGTCCCACTTGATCATAGTGAATTATTTTTTTAATGTATTGTTGAATTGAGTTTGCTGTTATTTTTTGTGGTTTTTTTGCATTTATCTTCATCAGAAATAATGACCTACACTCTTTTTTGGGGTGTCTTTATCTGGTTTTGGTATCAGGGTAATAAGACCTCATACTATGAAATTGGAAATTTTCCTTCCTTTTCTATTTTTTTGGAATAGTTTGAGAATAAGCATTAACTCTTCTTTCATATTTGGTAAAATTCACCTATTAAACCATCTGGTCCTGGATTTTTGTTTGTTAGGCGTTTATTACTGATTCAATTTCATTGCTGTAATCAGTCTATTCAAATTTTCTGTTTATTCCTGAATCAATCTGGGGAGATTACATGTTTTTAGGTATTTATGATTTTCATCTAGATTCTCCAATTTGTTAACGTATAATTTTTCATAATATTCTCTTATAATTCTTTGTATTTCTGTGGTGTTGGTTTTTATTTCTCCTCTCATTTGTGGTTTTATTTGAGGTTTTTTTTGTTTCCTTTTTTGATAATTCTGGCTAAATATTTGTCAATTTTATTTACTTTTCAGAGAACCAGCTCCTGGTTTCATTGCTCTGTTCTATTGCTTTTTCAGTTTTATTTTCATTTCTTTCTGCCATAGTGATAATTTTTTCTTTCTACTGGTTTGAGGTTTAGTTTGGTTTTCTTTTTTTTAATCTCCTTTAGTTATAAGATTAGGTTGTTTTGTTGTTGTTGTTTTAAGACTTTCCTTACCTATATTGCTACAAACTTCCCTCTAGAACAGCTTTTACTGCATTCCAGAGGTATTCAACAATTGTATTTTCATTTTCATTTGTCTTCATGTATTTTTTTGGTTTCCTCTGCCTTTTTGGTTGACCTGGTCATTATTGAGAAGCTTATTGTTTAACCTTCATGTATTTGTGGTCTTTCTAGATTGTTTCTTGTGATTAATTTCTAATTTAATAATATTGTGGTCAGAAAATATTATGGTATGACTTTTATCTCTTTGAATTTGTTGAGACTTATTTTGTGGCCTAATAAGTGACCTGATATGTTCCACATGCACTTGAAAAAAATGTGTATTCTGCTCTTTTAGGATGTAATGTTGTAAATATACCTGTTAGATACATCTGGTCCAATGTGTGTTTCAAACTCATTATTTCCTTACTGATTGTCTGTTGAATAATTTATCCATTGATGTGAGAGGGGTGTTAAAGTCTTCTACTATTATTGTTTCACTATTGATTACTTTATGTTTATTATTAGATGTTTTATGTATTTGGATGTTGAATAAATCTTTACAGTTGTTACATCTTCTTACTAAATTCTTCTCTTCATGCTATATAGTGTCCTTCTTTGTCTCTTGTTATGCTCTTTGTTTTAAAGTCTATTTTTTTCTGATAACAGTATGCTCTTGAGCTTCTTTCTACATCCATTTACATAATAAATACCTTTCTATCCCTTCACTTCCAATTTGTATGTGTACTTAGGCCTGAATTGTTTCTCTTGTAGGGAGCATATAGGGGTCTTACTTTTTTAGCTAGTGTCATTCTGTGTCTTTTGATTAGAACATTTAGTCCATTTACATTCAAAGTAATTATTGATATGTCTGTATTGGCATTTTGTGACTTGTATGGTTGTTTTATAGTCTTTCTCTTTATTTTTTTTTTATCTTGGTTTCTTATCTCATGTGCTGTTGATTTCTTTAGTGATATATTTGGATTCCGTGCTCTTTATTTTTTTGTATGTCTATTAGCAGTTTTTGATTTGTGGTTACTATAAGGTTTGTATATAACATCTTAACATATTTTAGTCTATAGTAAGTTGATGATCACTTAAGTTTGAACCCATTCTTTAAGTCTCCCTCTACCGTGGTTTAGGTGTTGGTGTCATATTTTATATCCCTCTATTTTATGAATACCTTGACTAATTTTTATAGTTATACTGTTTTTCCTGCTTTTGTGTTTCTTACTTTTCTTACTCCTCCTTATGGTCTTTGCATTCCATTCAGAGTCCCCTTTTACATTTGTTGTAAACCTGGTTTAATGGTAATGAATTCCTTTACCTTTTGTTGTCTGGAAAACTCTTAACCTTCCTTCTATTCTGAACAATAGTCTTGCTGGATAGACTATTCTTGGTATCAGGTTTTATTTATTTATTTATTTATTTATTTATTTATTTATTTATTTATTTATTTATTTTTGTTGTTGTTGCTTTCTTTAAGCACTTTGAATACATCATGCCACTCTCTTCTGGCCTAAAAGTTTTGGTTGAAAACTCAGCTGATAGCTTTATGGGTTTTCCCTTGTACGTAACTGTTTTATTTTCTTTTGCTGCTTTTAAAATTCTCTTTATTACTGCTTTTTGCCATTTTAATTACTATGTGTCTTAGTGAGCACATCCTTGGTTGATTTTGTTGGGGACTGCCTGTGCCTCCTGGATCTGGATTTCTGTCTCAAAAATTTGCAAAATTTTTAGCCATTACTTCTTCAAATAAATTTTTTGTTCCCTTTCTTTTTCTTTTCCTTCTGGGATACATATTATGTGAATGTTATTACAGTGATGGTATCCATGAGTTACCCTACATTTATTTTCATTTATTATTTTTTTTTCTTTCTTTTCAGCTTGATTTTTTTTTTTTTCTGTTCTCCAGGTCACTGATCCATCCTTACACTGTCTCTAGTATACTATTTAGTCTGTCTAGTGTATTTTTATTTTCATTTTGAGTTCTTCATTTGATTCTTTTTCATTTTGTTTTTTAATCTCTTCATTAAGGTCTCATTCTAGTCCTCCATTCTTTTCTCAAGTTCAGTGAGTATCTCTATGACCATTATTTTAAACTCTCTATCAGGCACATTACTTATCTCCATTTCATTATGTCTCTGGCTATGAGTTTGTCCTGTTCGTTCATTTGGGACATATTTCTCTGTCTCCTCATATTGTCTAACTCTCTGTGTGTGTGTGTCTCTGTGTTAGAAAAATGAAACTGCTATTGAAAGCAGTGACCTCATGTAGAGGAGGTCTGAAGTGCCGTTTTCTTTGTTCCTCAGATTCTTGCACTTTAGGATTGTCTCCTCTGTGTGTTGTGTATGCATTCCTGTTGTGGGTAAGCTTCTTTTCTTTTCACTCCATCACCCACAATGGCTTTCTTTGCATGTTGTGAGCATTGTTTTGTCGCTGTGTTGTTAGTGGTCCAGTCAGGTGCCTCCCTAGGCTTAAGTTGTGTCAGACCAGGCATTGTTAGAGATGCAGTAGCACTGAATATAAGAGAATGTGGAGGTGGGACATATGATGCCAATAAGGTCCCTGCTCGACTAAGGGGATCTGTAGCTGCTGGACTGAAGCAGGCCAGGTTGGAGTAGTTGGATTCACAGAAGCAGGTGGAGGCAGAATATTAGCTGCTGGCAAGGTATAGGCAGGTCTTATTTCAGAGTAGATGTGGAGCTGTGGCCTAACTAGATGAGACATTACAAAGGAAAACCTGTGGTTGGGGCATCCTGTTAGTAAGATAGGTAACAAGTGTTGTGCTGGTTTCCACAGGTTTCCTTTTGTTTATGATGAAGGCAAGGAGGAAAATGGCGCAAACCAACTCTCTTGTTCCTTGGGAAGTCTCTCAGGGGTCTCTGACCCTCCAGCATGTGCTCTGAGATTAGTAAACAAATTTCCCTTCTTTATAGGCCAGGAATTTTTCAAATTACCCCTTTTATACTGTATCTCTACAGTGGTGTTTGTTGTGCTACCTACCCCTGTAGGGGCAGGACTCAGTTTCCTCTCACCCTTCTAGCTCTCCTAGACTTGCTGATTTCTAAAGTTACAGATTTTAAGCCCTGCTGATTTTAAGAACTCATGAAATTTCATCCTTCTAGTTTTCAAAGCCAAATGTTATGGGAATTTTTCTTCACTATGAAGACTCCTTGGTATGAGAGTCTGTTTCTCTCCTCTCTATACAAATGGATTTTGAAAGGAAGCTGTGGTAGCAATACTTATGTTGAACAAACTAGACTTTAAAACAAACATTGTTAAAAATTTAAAAAAAAAGACAACGAAGGGCATTATGTCAGCATAGAAAGGACAATCCAACAAGAAGGTAGAAAATTATAAATATGTATGTACCCAACATGGGAGCACCTAATTACATAAAACAATAACAAACATAAAAGAATTGATTGATAATAACACAATAGGAGACTTTTAAAAAGAATTTATTTTTTTACTTGACAGAGAGCACAAGTAGGAAGAGGCAGAGGGAGAAGCAGGTCTGAAGTGCAATTTTCTTTGTTCCTCAGATTCTTTCACTTGAGGATTGTGCAATGAGATTGTCCAACGAGACCTGGACTCGTTCCCAGGACCCTGAGATCATGGCCTGAGCCAAAGGCAGAAATTTAATGACTGAGCCACCCAGGTGCCCAATTGTAGGAGACTTTAACACCCAACTTTCAAGAGTAGACAGATCATATAAACAGAAAATGAACAAGGAAACAATGGCTTTGAGTGACTCACTGGACTAGATGTACTTAACAGATATGTTCAGAACATCCTGTCCTAAAAAAGCAAAATACACATTCTTTTCAAGTGCACATGGAACATTCTTCAGAATAAATCACATAATAGGTCACAAAGCAGGCCTCAACAAATACAAAAAGATTGAAATCATACTGAGCATCTCCTCTGACCAATGCTATGAAACTAGAAGTCAGCCACATGAAAAAAATTGGAAAGACCACTAATACATGAAGATTAAACAGCATGCTGGTAAATAATGAATGGGTCAATCAAGAAATCAAAAAGAAATTTAAAAATATATGAAACAAATGAAAATGAAAACACAGTGGTCCAAAATCTTTGCGATGCAGGTAACCTTTTTTTTTTTTTTTTTTTGAAGAGGTAACAAAATGATTTTTATTTGGATCATTTATGTCTAACATTAATGCACACTGGAAGAACTTTCATGTTAACTTTTATATTTCTTTACAATATATAATGCTAATCTCATTCTAATGAATGGCTAAGATGATAACAGACAATTTTTAGGTCATTGCCCTTTTGACATAATGAAGAATAAGTACTGGGAGCTAGGAAGAAGCATGGAACCTAGGAAGAGCTAGGAAGAAGCATGGAACAACCTTGTGGTTGTCTGTAGTGTCACTGAGTAGAAGAGGGAGACATATAATCTTTAATAATACAGGCCACAGGCCTATCTCAACAATCAGGAAAATCCCAAATAAAAAACTTCCTTCTTATACATACTGGAGATATTAGAAGAACAAAACAAAGCCTAAAGCCAGCAGAAGAAAGAGAGTAATAAAGATTAGAGAAGAAATACATGATAGAGAAACTAAAAAAAAAAAAAAAAGAAAGAAAAAAAAGACAGAAAAAAAGAATAGGATAGATCAATGAAATCAGGAGCTGTTTCCTTAAAAAAATTAATAAAATAAAATTCATAAACATCTATCTATACTTATCAAAAAGAAAAAAAAGACTAAAAATAATCACAAATAGAGGAGAAATAATAACCCCACAGAAATACAAACAAGTGTAAGAAAATATTGTGAAAAATTATATGCTAACAAATTGAGCAACCTGAAAGAAATGGAAAAATTCTGAGAAACATACAAACTACAAAAACTGAAACAAGAAATAGAAAATTTGAACAGACCCATAACCAGCAAGGAAGTTAAATCAACAATCAAAGTTATTGATCAAAATTCCAAGGCCAGATGGCTTCACCAGTGCATTTGCAGAACATAGTTAATACCTATTCTTCTAAAGTAGTCCAAAAAAATAGAAAAGGAAGGAAAACTTCCAAATTCATTCTATAAGACCAGCATTACCTTAACACCACAACCAGAGAGATACCCCCAAAAAGAGAACTACAGGCCAATATCCTTGATGAACATGGATGAAAAAATTCTCAATGAAATACTAACAGATCAAATCCAACAATACATTAAAAGAACTAATCACAATGATCAAGTGGGATTTATTCCTGGGTTGCAAGTGTGGTTCAATACTCCCAAACAACATGATGCAGCACATTAATAAAAGAAATGATAGAAGCTATATGTCATGTCAGTAGATGTAGAAAAGTATTCAATTCGTTCATGATAAAAACCCTCAAAGAGGGGCGCCTGGGTGGCTCAGTTGGTTGGGCAACTGCCTTCGGCTCAGGTCATGATCCTGGAGGCCCGGGATCGAGCCCCGTATCGGGCTTCCTGCTCTGTGGGAAGCCTGCTTCTCCCTCTCTCACTCCCCCTGCTTGTGTTCCCTCTCTGGCTCTGTTTCTCTCTGTCAAATAAAATCTTAAAAAAAAAAAAAAACTCAAAGAAGGTTCAGAGTGTACATACCTCAACATAATAAAGGCTATATATGAAAAACTCACAGCAGATATACTCAGTGGGGAAAAACAGAGCCTTTCCTCTATGGTCAGGAACAAGACAGATGTTCACTCTGTTCACCATTATTTAACACAGTACTTAAAGTCTCAGGCATAGCAATCAGGCAACAAAAAGAAATAAAAAAGCATCTAAATCAAAAGGGAGGAGTTAAAGTTTCACTATTTGTAGATGATATGATAATCTATGTAGAAAATCTAAAAGACTCCACCAAAAAACTGCTAGAATTGATAAAGTCAGTGAAGTCACAGGATACAAATTCAAGGTATACAAATCCATTGTATATTTATACACTAATAACAAAGCAGCACAAAGAGAAATTAAGGAATAAATCCCATTTATAATTGTACCAAAAAGCACATTGTATCTTGGACTAAACCTAACCAAAGACCTGTACTCTGAAAACTATAAAACACTGATGAAAGAAATTGAAGAGTGTGCAAAGAAATGGAAAGACATTTCATGCTTATGAATTGGAAGAACAAATATATTTTTTTAAAGATTTTATTTATTTGACAGACAGAGAGATCACAAGTAGGCAGAGAGGCAGGCAGACAGAGAGAGGAGGAAGCAGACTCCCCACTGAGCAGAGAGCCCGACATGAGCCTCGATCCCAGGACCCTGAGATCATGACCTGAGCCGAAGGCAGAGGCTTTAACCCACTGAGCCACCCAGGTGCCCAAGAACAAATATTCTTAAAATATTTCTACTACCCAAAGTAATCTACACATTCAATGCAATTCCTATAAAAATAACAATATTTTTCATAAAAATAGAATAAAAATTCTAAAAAAATTATATGGAGACACAAAAGAGCCTAAATAGCCAAAGAAATCTTGGGGGTGAGATGGGGGAGCTAGAAACATCACAATTCCAGACTTCAAGTTATATTACAAAGCTGTAGTGATCAAAACAGTATGGTACTATCACAAAATGGCCACAAAGATCAATAGAACAAAATAGAAAACCCCCAAAGGACCCCATAATTATATGGCCAATTACTCTTCAACAAAGCAGGATAGATTATCCAATGGGAAAAGAGTGTCTTCAAGAAATGGTCTTGGGAAAACTGGATAGCAACATGCAAGTGTGAAACTGGACCACTTTTTTTTTTCTTTTTGTTTTTAAGATTTTGAGAGAGAGAGAATGAGAGAGTGCATGAGAGGGGAGAAGGTCAGAGGGAGAAGCAGGCTCCCCATGGATTTGGGAGCCCGATGCAGGACTCAATTCTGGGACTCTGGGATCATGACCTGAGCTGAAGGCAGTCGCTTAACCAACTGAGCCACCCAGGCACCCCAACTGGACCACTTTCTTACACTATATACAAAAATGGAAGAAAACCCCAAAAGTGTGGCTTGAAGTCTTAAAAACCCTAGAGAACACAGGCATTATCTGACATCAGCCATTGCAACTTCTTTCTAAATATGTCTCTTGAGGCAAGGGAAACAAAAGCAAAAATAAACTATTGGGACTTCATCAGGATAAAAACCTCTGCATGGTGAAGGAAAAAATCAACAAAACTGAAAGCCCTAATATATATCATAGAATATTATTCAGCCATAAAAAAATAAAATCTTGCCACTTGTAACAATGTGGATAGAGTTAATGACTATTATATGAAGCAAAGTAAGTCAGTCAGAGAAAGACAAATATATGATTTTACTCATTTGTGGCATTTAAAAAACAAAACACAGGAGCAATGGGAGAAAAAAAGAGAACCAAGAAACAGACTTTTTTATTCAGTTAGGCAACACACAGTATATCATTAGTTTTTGATGTAGTGTTCAAAACCACAAAGAAAACACTTTTTTAAAAAGTTTTATTTATTTGACAGAGAGAGAGGGAGTACAGAAGGTGGAATAGCAAGCATAGGGAGAGGGAGAAGCAGGCTTGATGAGCAGAGAGCCCATTGTGGGGTTGGAGCCCAGGACTTTGGGATCAAGACCAGAGGCGAAGGCAGATGCTTAATGACTGAACCACCCAGGTGCTCCAAAGGTACACACTCTTAATTACAGAGAACAAAATGATGGTTACCAGAGGGGAAATGGCTGAGGGGATGGGTGTTAAGTGATGGGTATTAAGAAATGCACCTATTGGGACGCCTGGGTGGCTCAGTTGCTTAAGCGACTGCCTTCGGCTCAGGTCATGATCAATGGAGACCCGGGATCGAGTCCCACATCGGGCTCCCTGCTCGGCGGGAGGCCTGCTTCTCCCTCTCTCACTCCCCCTGCTTGTGTTCCCTCTCTCGCTGTGTTTCTCTCTGTCAAATAAATAAAATCTTTAAAAAAATAAAATAAAATAAAATAAAAAAAATAAACTAATCTTTAAAAAAAAAAAAAAAAAGAAATGCACCTATTGTGATAAGTACAGGGTGATGTATGAAAGTACTAAATTATTATTATACATCTGAAACTAATAAAACACTATGTTAACTAGCTGGATTTAAAATTTAAAAAAAATCACAAAAGACCAAAAAATGACAGAAATGGGAAAAAAGAACAAAAGAAAAAATAGGACAAGTAACAATCATAGTAGATATAAATTCAAATATTTCAATAATCTCTTTGAATGTCAAATAGTCTAAACATCACCTCAAGTCAGATTTTCACTCAAAAACAAGACCCAACTATATGTTATTTACAAGAATCCCACCTTAAATATCATGTTGTGTATAGAACAAAAGCAAATGGATGGAGAAAAATAACCATGTTAAAATTAATGACAAGAAAGCAGATTAGCTTTATTAATTTCAGACAGAACAGATTTCAAAGCAAAGAAAATGATCAGGAATAAATTAGGTCAGTACAAAATGATAAGAAAGTCAGTTCTTTAAGAAGACATAACAAGTTTTAATATGTATGTGCCTTACAAGAGAGTGTCAAGATATTGAGGCAAAAATGAATGCAACTGACAAGGGAAACAGATGAATCTAAAGAAAACACCAGGCCCAAATGGGTTCATTGGTGAATTATACCAAATTTTACCATTTAATAAATTATATGAGTTTTCCACAATCTTTTTCAGAGTTTAGGAGCAGTGGGAATACTTCTTAATTCATTCTATAAGGCCACCATTACCCTAATACAAATCCAGACAAAGAAATAACAAGAAAAGAAAATTACACCAATATCGCTAATGAATATAGATGCAAATTTCTTAACAAAATATTAGCAACATGAATCCAGCAGTATATAAAAAGAACTATATCTTACAACCAAGTGGGCTTATCTTCAGGCATCAAAAACTGAGCATTCAAAAATCAATTGATGTAATCACCTTATCATTAGGCAAAAATAAAAACAAGCCCCATGCTAATATTGATAGATGCAGAAAAAGCAATTGATGATATTCAACACCCATTCATGATAAAACTATTTGGAAACTAGGAACAGAGGGGAACTTCCTCAAATGGGTAATGAACATGAACAAAAAGATACAGCTAATATCAAATTAGATGAAAACATGGCATCTTTCTGCTTAGAGCAGGAACAGGAGAAGGATATGAGTCTCGCCAGTCCATTTGAACATCATACTATAAGACAAGCAGAGGAAATAAAAAGTACATGGATTGGTAAGAAAAAAATAAACTTTGTTCACAGATGACATGACCATCTGTATAGAAAATCCAAAATAATTGATAAGAAAATATTTATAGGGGGCACCTGGGTGGCTCAAACAGTTAAGTGACTATTTTCTGCTCAGGTCGTGATCCCAGGGTCCTGGGATTGAGCCTAATGTTGGGCTCCCTGCTTGGCAGGGAGTCTACTTCCTCTCCTCTGCCTCTCCCTCTCTTGTGCTTTCTCACTCAAATAAATATTTTTTTTCTTTTTAAAAATTTTATTTATGTATTTGACAGAGGGAAACACAACCAGAGAGGGAACACAAGCAGGGGAAGTAAGAGAGGGAGAAGCAGGCTTCCTGCCAAGCAGGGAGCCCGATGCAGGGCTTGCTCCAGGGACTCCAGGATCATGACCCAAGCCAAAGGCAGTTGCTTAACCAACTGAGCCACCCAGGCACCCCTCAAATAAATAAATTCTTTTAAAAAAAGAAAGAAAAAAATCTTCATATAACTAATAAGCAGTTACAGCAAGGTTGTAAGATAAAGATTGCTATACAGAAATTAACTGCTTTCCCATATTCTAGGAGTCATAGGTTAGAATTTAAAATTAACACAATACTATTTATACTAACATCCCCCAAACTGAAAGAGATATAAATCTAACAAAATATGTACAAGATTTGTGTGAGGAAAACTACAAAACTCTGAGGAACAAAGTCAAAGAACTAAACAATGGAGAAATATTCCACGTTCATGGATAGAAAGACTCACTCTTGTCAAGATATCCCAACTCGATCTACAGAGTCAATGTGATCCCAGTCAAAATCACAGGAAGCTATTTTGTGGTTATCACAACTGATTCTAAAATTTATATGAAAACACAAAAGACCTAGAAGAGCCAATACAGAATTGAAGGAGAACAAAGTTTCAAGACTGACACTATCTGACTTCAAGACTTACTATAAAGCCACAGTAATCAAAAGAGTGAGGCATTGGTGAAGGAATAAATAAACCAAACAATGGAACAGTTGAGAAATGTCAGAAATAGATCCAGAAATATAGCTTTTATAAGAAAGTAGCAAAGGCAATACAATGGAGCCAAGATAGTCTTTTCAGAAAATAACGGCAATAATAACTAGACATTTTCATGCAAAAATAAGTAAATCTAGACACAAACCTTACAGATATCAGACAAATTAACTCAAAATAGATAACAGACTTAAATTTAGGATGCAAAAATGTCCAGAGAATAAGAAAACAAGTCACATGTATCTGCAAAATATTTGCAGAAGAAAATATTTTTCGTTTCTGATCAAAGACTGTTATTAAATATTTACAAAGAACATTTAAAATTCAATAAGAAAACAATAGAATGAAATAATCAGCCAAAGACCTAAAAAAATAATCTCACCAAAGAAGAAATACAGATGGCAAATAGGCATGTAAAGAGATGATCTATGTCATATGTCATCAGGTATTTCAAATTAAAACAAGATACCCACCACATGCCTATTAGGATGATCAAAATCTCAAACACTAAAAACACCAAACACTGGTGAGCATGTGGAGCAACAGTACTCTGAATCATGGCTGTTAAGAATGAAAAATGGCACACCCACTTCGGAAGACAGTTTGTCAGTTTCTTGAAAAACTGAACATACCCTTACCATATGATCTCACCATTACACTTTCTGCTGTTTACTCAAAGGAATTGAAAACTTATGGCCAATCAAAAACCTGCATATGGATGTTTACAGCAGTTTTATTCATAATTGTCACACTTGGAAGCAACCAAGATGTCCTTCAGTGATTAAAAGGATAGATAACTATGGTACATCCAAACACTGGGATACTATTTAGAGCTAAAAAGAAATGAGCTATCAAGCCATGGAAAGACATGGAAGAAACTTAGTGTATATTATTAAATGAAATATGGCAATATGAAAAGGCTATATATGGTATGATTCCAATTACATGACTTTCTTGAAAAAATAGAACTATCAAGACAGCAAAAAGATAACTGGTTGCCAGGGGTAGAGGGAGTGGGTGGGATGAGTAGGTAGAGCAAAGGATTTTTAGGACAGTGAAAATGCCCTATTTGGTATTATAATGATGAATATATTTGTCCAAACTCATAAAATGTACACCAAGAATGAATCGTAATATAACTTAAAGACATTATGCAATTATGGTATGTCAGTGTATGTGCCTCAGTTGTAACAAATGCAAATATACTACTCTGCTAAGAGATGTTGATGGTGAAGAAGGCTATTGTGCATGTGTGGGCAGGAGGCATGTGGGAGATCTCTGTGCCTTCTTAATTTTGCCATTAACCCAAAACTGCTGTAAAAAAATTAAAAGTTTGGGGTGCCTGGGTGGCTCAGTGGGTTAAAACCTCTGCCATTGGCTCAGGTCATGATCTCAGGGTCCTGGGATCGAGCCCCACATGGGGCTCTCTGCTCAGCAGGGAGCCTTCTTCCTCCTCTCTCTCTGCCTGCCTCTCTGCCTACTTGTGATCTCTCTCTATCAAATAAATAAATAAAATCTTTAAAAAAAATAAAAATTTAAAAGTTTAAGAAAAAAATGAGCAACAGATTTAATAGCTGATAAGAAGTTTGTAGCTTAAGTGTGTGTACTGAACTGATATATACTCAATAACTGAAATATGGAATGTGGTGAAGGTAAACAGAAAGTTCAGAGGGAAGTTAGGAATGCAAGTCTAGACTCAGGACTATGATTAAGTAATATGGATTTTGAGTCAGAGTTTCAACATGAAGACTTTCAAAGTGAATAATCAAGATAATTTAGGAAGACAGAATAATATTATTAAAAAGTGGGTTTAAGAACATCACATATGATCAAATGTGCAGAAATGTATTGGGAAGAAAGAAGAGCTGATGAAATAAACAAAATATAGTTACAAAAAGCAAGAGAACTAGGAGAAATCTAGCAATATCATAGAGAAAGCAAATGTGTACATCTGTTTTTGTCAGCATCTTCTAGTAATGTCATACGAATTTATTTAAGACAACCCTTATCTATACATGATCACATGACCCAAACCTGACCAACTGGGATAAGAGTGACTGGTTAAAAAGGGACTCTAGACTTTATCAGAAGCCTTGTAAAAGAAGAACACTTTTTCTATCACACTGGTAACATTTTACCTGGCAGTTTCAGGAGCCAACTTTTCATCACTGGGATAGCCTGGTTAAGAACAAGCCATATCAAAAATATGATAACTGAGTTTTTAAGACACTGATTCCTGAGGCCATTGTTTGAATAAGTAACTGAATGTTGATTAACTCTGCATTTTTCAGTTTTCTTTTCCTTTTGCTAATTTGAGTTGGTTTCTTAGACTTTTATGAAGGAAAGTTGTCTGAGCTCAGTGAGACATGAATGGGATAAAGAAATTTCAAGTATCTGGTTTTTGTTTTTTGTTTTTTTTCCCCCCCTCTCTTTCTCCACTGGTATCTGGCTGTATAGGGATGGTGTGTGTTTTTCATGACCTTGTGAAGGTTGAAGAAAATAGTATTTTCGATGTCCTCTTGTATCCTTTGGGTCATCACATTTCTCTTGTAGGATAATTGGTGAGGGTTTCTCTTTAGACTGGTAAGATCTGAGATATAAGTTTACCCCTGATTAGGAATGCCTATGTAGCTCAGATGGTTAAGCTACTACCTTCAGCTCAGGTCATGATCGCCAGGTCCTGTGATTGAAAACCACAGCAGGGTCCCAGTTCATCAGGGATTATGCTTCTCCTTCTGCCTTTCCTCTTGCTTGTGCTGCCTCTCTCTCAGAAATGAATAAAAAAATTATCCCTGATTATCAATAGATACCATTGGTGTCTTATGCTAATGTGATTGTGCTCCTAGCCTAAAATTATCTACTATTTCTTTGGCTAGGATGCTATTGTGCTATAGACTGATTTATTTCAATTAGAATCTCACTGGATATGATATTCCTTTGAACATCTGCCATGTTGCCTCATCTGGCTCGTGGCTCACCAAGTCCATACCATAACTTCTGCTATAGTCTCACCTCATGATATGCTATGGTAGCCCTCACAGCATGCTTCCTGACTCTTGGCTCAGTTCCTTTAGACGTTCCCACTTTGTGATACATAGAAACATTTGGTCTCATACATACCATGCAGGACTTAACAGATGCTGTAAAGGAAAAACACTCTTCTATGGGCCTTCTCTACTCTCAGTACTCCAATTCTGATCACCAAATCTCACCACCGTCAGGATAGTACCTGTGCTTCTGATTGACTAGTTATAAATTGGAGGTTCCCTTATCTACAAACGCAAGTTCCATTAACTTGCTGCCACAACTCACAAAACTCAAGAAAACACTTTATTTACTACATTGTTGATTAATTACAAAAGTATATAGCTCAAGAACAACCAGAAGGAAGAGATATGTAGGGCAAGCTAGAGGAGAATGGAGCAAGAAGGTTCCATGGCCACTCCAGGGTGTGTCATTCTTCCTTCACGTCCACTTGTTCACTAAGCTCTCCAACCTTGTCCTTTTGGGTCATTAAGAAGGCTTCATTATATAGGCATGGCCGATTAAATTAGTGGCAGTTGGTGATTGAATCAACCTCCAGCTTCTCTTCTCTCCCTGGATGTGGGGGTTGTGAGAGTTGGAGCTGAACGTTCCAACCCTCTAATCAAGTGTTTTGTTCCCCTGACAACCAGCTCCCATTCTTAGATTTCTGAAAGTCACCTCATTAACATAAACTCTAGTGTGGTTGAAAGGGGCTTCTTTATTAGCAGACATCTTTATTGCTTTGACACTTAGGAAATTCCAAGAGTTTTAGATTTGTGCAAGGTACGGGGACAAGGACCAAAAACATTTTTTTTTTATTATAAAAACCACAATATTACATGTGCTCAGGAAAGTAACAGTCCTGGCTTCCTTCACCTTTGATTAGCTTTTCATTAAGACTCCCTTCGATGTGGCCATTTTCAACATTCTATTTTGGGGCACCCATCAAGGGAATCTCCCTCTAGAAGTAAGACAAAGCTTCTCCTTTACATTTCATGATCTTACCTGCCTCTCCATTCTGGGACCACATGTGGACACAGGAGATCAAAATATACACTACAGACTTTGTTTCTTATTTGTCTTTTTTCTTGTTCCATCAATCATAGTGATGTGGACATTAGATTTTTCCCTCTGCAGTACCGTTTCTATTAAGGAATGGTCTAATTTACTTCTTGTTAATATAGGGGAGGAAAAGTTTTTTTCCTTGACTCTGAGGATTCTGGCTGGGTCTGAAAATTTAGCAGAAAAAAACAAATAGGAGAAAAGCATATGAGTTTTATTGAATTTTTACATCTACATGGGAGACTTCACAAGAGAATAAAGACCCAAAGTAATCTTCAGAGCAAGAAGCTTTTAAACATTTTAGATGAGGAAACAATAATAAATGTGTGAAAAATCAAAACAGCGGAGTTTCAGTTAGGGTAGTAAATGGTGAAGAAGTAGAGAGGAAGAGAAGGGTTAATTTAACAAATTCCTCTGTGCAGTTTTTTTTTTGGCCCCCGAAATCCCTGTCTTTAGTGATAAGAATGTTTTCTTTCCTCCTGGTATGGGGAGTGTTCCTTTCATGAGGGAGATTTATCTCTTGCTTTCAGGGAAGAAGGGTGAATTGGGGGAGGTCAGAGTGACCTTCCTGGTTCTGCCATTTTCTCAGATTCCTTCAGTTTTCAACATATCAAGGTGCCATATTTATGAATAGTATGTTTTTAAATCCCATCTTACATTGGAGAGTTAAACAAATTTTAATACTATTTTTTTTTTCTTTTCAGAAAGCCTAGCTATCAAGCCTACTATTTTGATTTGAACTTGAAAATCCTGCTTTGGTTGTCAGAGAATATATCTTAACTCTTGCCTTCTCAATATGATGTATTTGGATAGGGCACAGACAACTTTCCCAAAGCTAAAAAGAAAATGATTTGTTGCTAGATATTTAATGACTAAAAATATCTTCGGGCTTCTGGCCAATGTTCAGAACAAACCTTTATTTTTAGAATCATACTGCAGAATTCAGCTCCAGAGCTTAAATCTGGGCATTGGTAACCCCAGATCAGTTCTCCTATGCCACCACAGGAAACTGCTAGTATTACTAAGGGAGTCTCCAAATCAAATGGTCATTAAACATAGGGCCATATTGCTGTTGACATCAACAAAATGGAGCCTCATATTCTGCATCTCTTCCCACTTTGCACAGTTCCAAATTCAAATCATGCATGACAACATATGATGGATGAATGCTAAATCAAATCTGGAATCCTGACTACAAGAAAAATTGAAAATATAATTTTTAAGTTCTCAGCATACAGGAAAGCACACAAAAAGAAAGTTGAAATGGATATTGAATGTGCCAATTTGTAGTATCTATTACACAATCAAAGAATTAAAGGCGGTTCCTAGCACAGAGTAATTTCAAAAAATATTTAAAGTGGTTTATTTTAGATATTGCTGTTGTTATTATTTGCATTAAAGTCTTAAAAAATGTATCTTCCTAACACTCAGGTGATTTAGATAACAAAGGGAAGGTTATATACATGAAAGTACATATGAGAAAACATTAGTATATATCTAAGTTACCCTTCTCTGTATATTAAAACAAATTTTTAGAACAAACAAAAATTAAGATAAGTTTACTATTCCTTGACCTTATTAGATCTAAAATATTAAAATATCCAAGGTTCTGTAATGGACATTTGCTATTTGTTTAAACCCACCCAAAATGGAATTGTAAATAGTCAAAATGAGTATTTTGGAATTTACCTTTTCTAAAGATAATATCTCCTTTCTACTTTAATTTTCTTTGATTCTTTCTATTCTCTTCTCTCAGATTTTTCCACTCAGTCTTCTAGGCTAATCTCCTTTCCTCTTTGTCTTACCTTTTACCATCCACCTGCCTTTTGTTTTTCTGTATTTATATTGCCTGGACATTTGGGAAGCATCCTTGTACTTTTATAGCTTTTCCACATTAATAATTAAATTGACTGAAATATTTATTCATGTGTCTATATTTTAATAACATGCTACAAATTAACTAAATGTCTTGCCTATTTCCAAAGGTTGAATGCTGATTTGTCTGTGTTATTAAGAGAATAAGATTTTTTCCAATAGAAATTATTCAGTGGTAGAGGAAAGTGATGTCACTGTGGGTTGCTTATGCCACTTTCATGTATTTCTAATACCTAAGATGTTATCACAGTAAGTAAAACCACAACCGTACCTAGGAAAGTTTAATTCTTCTCCATTAGAATTTGGCTCCTCCTTTTACACCTAGTATTTATGACAACATTCTTGAAAAGGTCAGTAATCAAAACCAGTCAGGCTACTAAGAAAAAAAGAGCATAATATTTAAGAACTTACAAAAAAGAGTTCCAAATAAATGATTTACAAGTCAGATCAGTTTGGCTTCAGGTGGTAGAATGGATGAAAGTCATGGTGATATGGGCGCCTGGGTGGCTCAGTTGGTTAAGCGACTGCCTTCGGCTCAGGTCATGATCTCAGAGACCCAGGATCGAGTTCCACATCGGGCTCCCTGCTCGGCAGGAAGCCTGCTTCTCCCTCTCTCACTCTCCCTACTTGTGTTCCCTCTCTGACTGTGTTTCTCTCTGTCAAGTAAATAAAATCTTTAAGAAAAAAAAAAAGGAGTCAAGATGGTGGAAGGCCAGGTGACCACATTTCGGGGAGTTCCCTGAAGAGAGCTGAATTCCAGCAAAAAAAACACCTATAAGACCACTGTGAACACCCATGAAATCAGCATGAAATGTGATATTTCCCACTTCTGGACTGCCATGAGAGACAAGGAACATTGGCAAAAAGGTAGAAACAAATAAGAGGGTCTGGAGGCTTTCCCCCAGAGACAGGGATTGGGGGAGGAAGCCCACAGAGCTGAACCATTGAAAACAAATACCCCAAAACGAAAGTGCTCTGTGAGTGAGGAATAAGAGCAGATTACGGCCTGAATCGGGGCCAGATAGAAACGGGAACACAGCGGAGTCCGGGGCAAGGCAAGAAGACTTTTTAAAAATTTTTCCCGCCGCCCAGTGCCCCCACGCACCGTGCCACCGGGCCCGCGAGCGCCACCGCCAGAGCCGCCGCAGCTGCCGCAAAAGCAGTGGGAGTGGATGCTATTTTTACGCCGCTGCCCTTCTCTCCCGTTTCTCTCCACACCATGGGCCGCATGCAGACCCCCCCCCCCCAGGGAAGGCGTTTTTACAGACTTGTGTGGGACTGGAGAGGCCACGGGTCCCAGGGCACAAAGTCGCGTGATACAAAAGGAGTTGTGGCTTTGAGGTGCAGGAGTGAAATGACAAGCAGGGGTGGGGGCAGAAATCAATACAACATCTGCACCAACCCGGCTGTGACAGACTGCCAACCAGGAGGCTGGAAAGAGCCCCTCAGTGTGTAGAGGCTCTCTCGGGGACGGAGGTCTGGGTGCAGACATCTTGCTCTGACCTGACTTCCGCAACAGCTGAAAAAAGACATAAAAGAACAACGCTCCGCTACTAGAGAATTGTAACCTGATAACCTGGTTACCATTGAGACCGGCCTCTAGCAAGGGGGCCGAGAGACTCAGCCTAGGTAGAAGGACTGAAAGGGAATGGCACGCCCTGCCCCCAGGTAGCAAGCCAGAAGCTCAGGAGGACAACACTCCAATGCAAAACCCCAAATCGGGGGAAAGGCAATTTATTAAACTCCTGGCACTGACTACAAGTACCAAAAGCCCTACAACTCATTGATACAGTTTTCCACCTCATTTACTTTTTTAAACTTTTTTCTATTTTGACTTTTAAAGCTTCCACTTTAAGCTTAAAAAATACATTCTCACGGTATTTCTTCTTTCAATTTTTAGCCCCCTTCTTATCACAATGTGATACCCAATACAACACCCCATAACACTTCTTTTTTTTTCTTTTTTATTTATTTATTTTTTCTCTTTTTTACCCTAAAATTTTTTCAAACACGCCCCTGTATTTTCTGCTTTTGTTGTTGCCTCTTGTTTCCCTGTTCGCTCTCTCTGTTTTTTCCCTTTCTTCTCTCCTCTTTCCTTTATTCTCTCTTTTACATGTACATGTAGATACAAGCTTCAAGTCAATCCCACATCCCTATTCAATACTACCCCTATATACAACCAGTTCTAATCCCCCTATATCTTTTGAAAGTG